>LR749494.1:1159427-1306342 GCA_902729485.2 Mus minutoides | reverse complement strand
AAAGAAAAATGTAGTCAGGATTACTAATTGCTGGTTAATAGAAAATGAGTAAAATCTGCAAGAGTGCAGAAAAATATTGACAACCAGGAATCATGGGGTACAGCTTGGCCACCCTAACAGACACTGGCAAAACACTTGCTACCTTTGGACATCTTTCTTTTTTCAGCCGGTTCTATTACTTTGGTCTTTGAGGTAAACTACCTCAGCAGCAGAGAAACAGTCTATGCAGCTAATGGTGACCAGAACACATAAAAATAGGCTAAAGCAACAGGACCAAAGGATAGTGCCTCTGAATAGTCATGTCGCCAACTTTACCCAAATATGCCTTGCTGCCCAAGGTTCCCATCGCCTGTCAATAATGTCATCAGTCCATGAGTCTGCCAGTGAACTGAATCTGTTATATAGTAAGAGCCCTCAGGATCTAATCACATCCCCCATACCCTGTCTCTCAACACCGCTTACATCTGAGGCAAAGGCCTGAATACATGAACCTTTTAATAGCTATGTCCAAATTATAATAACAAACATATAAACAATAAACAAATATAAATTCTGGGATTATATGGTATGAAATGTTTAGAAGACAGCAGAGTATTTTATGAGATAAATTTCCATGAAGGAACTTCAAAAGAAACTAGAGATAAACCATGAGTACTAATAATAGCGCATCACTAATTTGCCACGTGTGAGGTAACAATGAGAAAGAAGTAGTTACATCCAAAAACCAAGTAGGCGTTCCACATTTCAACACAGAATACACTTCCAGATTATCAGTGAGTTCTAGGAATGGGAAGTGGTGATGGCTGCCCATCAAAATGCGTGTGCTTAATACTAAACACCAAGGAGCTGGAGAGACGGCTCACAGGTAACAGCACGTTCAGAGGATCAGTGTTTGGGTCCCAGAACCTCCAAGTGGCAGCTCAAAAAATGCTTGTACATCCATACACAAGTAATTCCACTCTTATTTGTTGTCCCTCAGACACATGGAAATACACACACACACACACACACACACACACACACACACACACACACACACACACCCCACTAAGATGTTTACTTGAAAAGGTTAAGATAGTTTTGTGCTAGGTGTGAAGTGGAAACTTAAGGGTTTGTTTGTTTAGAAAGTCAGTTGTGTTGGATGGTGTTTGGCTGGGACAAACACATGAAAGAGTGTTTTCCTGAAGCAGACATCGGTGGAAGAATAAGGCTGACTCCTGAAGGAATATATTACTGAAGCAGACACAGGTGAAAGGATGTTCTGCTAAAGCAAGCACAGGAAGGGACACGTGATGAAGGATTCTTCACTAAAGACGTGCATATCTTGGTCTGCCTTACATTGTGCAGTTGAACTCCTTTATCAGGACTCCATAGAAATAAAGATACCAAAAAATTTCTGGTGGTGTGCTAGCAGCTTCTTGCCTCTTCTACAGATTCAGGGGAATTGGCAGAGTGATGTCAGCTGAGACAACTCAAGTGGAGTTTTGCCAAGTCAGGGTTTTGCTTTGCTGAAGAAGTCCCGTGGAGAAAAAGTAATGATCGGAGGGCATATAAATAGAACTCAACAGAGAGTGATGGCTGAGGCTGAGCTTGACTTGCTTGCATAGTGAAATGCTTCAAGGTCTTACATCTTCACGATGTTTGCTTCTTCAAGACAGGCAAAACCAAGAACCTTATCTATTGGCCCTGATCCCTCCTGCTGAATCATGCAGATTTTGCTGAAGTCTGGCTATTACTGCTAGGCCATGGCACCATTGCTGCTATCCGGACACTACGGAACTGAATGAACTGCTGGTGTATCTGTGAAATGCTTGTGAGTGGACTGAGCTGCTGCTGCTGACCTGCAAACTGAACGGCTGATTTCCTAACACTGCAGATGGGATTTGCTCCAAAGAACCATTTCTAAACAGGTCCATTTATTTGCCCTGTATCCTTTCTTTTCTACCTCTGGTAGGTGGTGGGCCAGAAGGGAGTTTAAAGTCTTTCAGAAAGAACCCTGATTAAAAGTAGACTTTGAAAAAACTTAAAGTTACAATGTGTATTTTAGCACAAAATGCTATTATTTATTATTGCAACAGTAACTGAAAGTCTTAAAGAATAAGCTATAAACTGAAACAAATGAGATTACTAATATAGAATTAAATCTTCCTCATAAGTGGAAGAGTTCTATATATTACATTTTCTCCATAATAACATTTAATTAAATGTAATCCTAATATTCATCCAAGGAGTTTTTTTTATGACAGTGGGATGTTTTCATGAAATTAAATTGAAGAACACATTATTAAGAATAGCAAGGTTAATTTTGAAGTTGATGAATACAGATGACATAAATACAACTTGTTATTGCTACAAATGGTAGGATGGTTCTGAACAGGCCTGTTATGGAGAGTGGGATAATAATGGAGAGAGTCAGCTTTAACACTCTCAGATAGTACCCTAGGGTACCACAAACAAAACTACGGTCATAAAGTTCTCGGGGAAGGTCCTCTTTATAGTGGAGTTTAGGAATTCAGGAACCCACGTGAAATTGACAGAGATGTGAGCATGCCTTGCTGACTTAAGAATCATGAAAATTTCAGAAAATCTTGAGTCATCCTTTAGACCAGGGTGAATGAAGAGAGAAGCAGATGTACTCTGGGTGTGTACCAACCAACATGCAAAGATATCTGAACCGAGGACTGGGACATGGCTCAGTGGGTAAAGTGCCATGTGACTGCACAAGCCTGGGGACCTGAGTTCAGGACATCAGTACCCATCTTAAAAGTCAGATATGATGGCATACACCTGGGTTCCCAGAGCTGGTGGGTATAGACTTCAGCTTGCCAGCCAACCAGCCAACCTAGACAATTGGCAAGCTCTATGTTTATAGCTCACCAACTTTGTTTTTGAACAGTCAGGCAGAAACGTGATAGAGGAAGAACTCCAGTGTTGACTTCTGACTTCTGCATGTACATACATGGGTGCAGGCAGCCATCCAAACAGGTTTTTCTGAATCTCTCTCATCTGTCTCTCTTAACTGCTCTCATAAATAGGTCTGACATCTGTCTGTCTGTCTCTGTTTCTCTGTCTGTCTCTTTCTCTCCCTCTATGAGTGTGTGTAGGTGTCTCCAGAAAAGATGTATGCATCCATTATTGCTTTGCTTGATAGCCCACTGGGCCATATTGAAGATGCCTCATTCAAATGGTCTTAATGCTGAAGCCAAAAGATCTCAGACAGGATCATAGAGACTGAGAATGTTATTTCTTTTTAACGAAAAGCTCAAAAGGGAGAAGGTTAAAAAAATGACCAGAAACTACGCATACGTTGTAAAAGTTAGTAGTGTCCAGTATTCTCTGGTGCACATCTGCAGGTATCCACCCAGGGAAGACAAGCTGGAATGCCTAGACTGTGATGGCTCTAACACTTATGTCTAGCAAGAGGGATGACATAGAACTTGAAAATGCAAACAAGAAATGGACTGCTCTTTTTCTCCATTTATTCCTACACATTATTTCTCATTATTCCTACACATTATTTCTCCATTTATTCCTACACATTATTTATATTCTGCAAAGAAGAGAAACTGCTACTTAATTCAGAGAGGAAAGGTGTGAGAAGTCTTGACAGCTCTGACAAGAGGTGAATGTAATCTGAGTCGTGTACAGCTTCATTGACTTTAACTTGCTTGAACATCTACATGCACAAAATAACACACAGAGGTGTTGCATACAGATCATGTAAACTTTCCCAAATTTGCTTTACTATTATGTTCACTTTCTGTTTTAATAGGTAAATTATGATTTATGTTAATACTATTTTTCCCACACCAAAATTGTGCTCTATATGTCTATGGTCATGATTATAAATATTACTTTTGGTTTTTCAGGGCTGTTTCTCTTTGATATCCTTGTGAGCACTTTGAAGCTGGTGGAGGCTTTCCCATTGCTTTAGCTTCTTCTTGCATGAAGGATTACCCTTCATGGAATGCGAGAGGTGGGCCAGAGGTGGGGATTAATGGCAAGCAGTCTAGTCTTCAGTATAATCAGCTCTTCTAAAATCCAACTGCATGAATGCAGAGTCACTCAGCATCTATAATTCTCTCCCTTGCCATAGACTCACAGTATTTTAAATTGGATGTAACAGAACAGTTTTAAAATCAGATGAATATTAAAAGTGCAGAGGGACCCAAAGCCTTCACTATATAAAAAGGAATATTTTAAGAAGGACTCCGTCTGTCATGATTGCCCAGATCATCCGTGTATTCAGGGCTGAGTAATGGAACAGGAGCAATGAACAATGTCAATGCATTATCCAGGAATTAAAAGATAGTCTAGCTGATTTCCTTGGTAACTTAATTTTCTTGCTCCTTACACACTAATTACATTTGAATCTATTTAATGAGAATATCTTAATCCTATTTCACTTATAAGTGCAATACATTTAAATGCATTTATAAAGAGAAGATGCATGATTATGTCACCAACATAACTTCAACTCAGGAGAATGAGAATGCAAGTGAAATTTATCTTATTGGATAACTGATCAGAACCCTGATTTTATAAAAGCACTGACCACTCGTAGCTGTTTCATTATGAACACGGCTTTGTAGTTTGGAGCAGAGGACTCATTCTCTGCTGTCTTCATTTTCATTGGCCAAAATTCCAGGCCAACTAAAAGCTGGCTGGTTCTTGACCCTTTCAAAATAGCAATCAACAGATCCAATGCAATCCTCATCAACATTTCAAAATAATTATTCACAGAACTTGAAATATTCTGCTTCATATGAACACACACACACACACACACACACACACACACGATAGCTAAAATGATCCTTAATAATAAAAGGACTTCTGGTGGCTTCACCATCTCCAACCTCAAATCGTACTACAGAACTATAGTAATTAAAACACCATGGAATTGTCTTAAAAACAGACACAATGAACAATGAACTGAGCCAAAAACTACACCTATGGACACCCGAGTTTTGATAAAGAGGACAGAAATAAACATTGCGGGAAAAGGTAGCATCTTCAACAAACTATGCTATTCAAACTGGATGTCTGCATGTAGAAGAATGCAAATAGATTTATACTTATGTCCCTGTATAATATTCAACTACAAATGGATAAAACTGAATCTGATAAAAAAGAAAGTAGAAAATAGTCTTAAATTCATTGGTAAAGTAAAAGACTTTCTGAACAGAACACTGTTAGCACATGTACTAATTACACCAATTAATAAGTGGGACCTCATGAAACTGAGAAGCTTCTGTAAGACACCGGACATGGTTATTTGGACAAAACAGTGGAGTACAAAATCTTTTACCAGCTACAAATAATATAGAGTCCTAATATCTAAAACATGTAAAGAACTAAAAAAAAAAAAAAAGGACATCAAGAAAATAAATAATCAAATTAAAAAGGGACCACAGACCTAATCAGAATTCTCAAAACATGAATCACAAATGGCTGAGAACCACTTAAATACACATTCACCATCCCTAGCCATCTGGGAAATGCAAATCAAGACTTCTTTGAGATGCCACCTTATAGCAGTCAAAATGGGCCAGGATCAATAACATGAGTAGCAACTCTTGCTGGCAAGCATGTAGAGCAAGGGGAACACTCACACTTTGCTGATGGGAGTGCTAAATTAGATAGCTACTATGGAAATCAGTGTCATGTTTCCTCAGGAAGATGGGAATAGATCTACCTCAAGATCCAGATATCCCACTCATGAGCACACACCCACAGGACTCTACATCCTACTACAGAGACACCTGCTCAGCAATGTTCATTGATGCTCTATTCATACTGGACAGATAATGGACTGACCCTCTGAACCTGTAAGCCAGCCTCAATTAAATGTTTTCCTTATAAGAGTTGCTTTGGTCATAGTGTCTCTTCATAGGAGTAAAATCCTAACTAAAACATGTGTAGATGTCCATCAATAGAAGAATGGATTTTTAAAAATGTGGTACATGTACACAATAGAAAATTTCTCAGCTGTTAAAAACATCATAAAAATGGCAAGTAACTGGATGAAGGCAGAAAAATAATCTTCCTGAGTGAGATGAAGCAGACTCCAAATGGCAAACATGGCATCTATTTGCTTAAATGTGGGCATTAGCTATTACATCATCAGTAAGCAGGCTATAATCCATGTATCCAGAGAGGTTAGATACAGAATGAAGGACTAGAAGGGAGGATGATCTCCTTAGGAAAGAGAAAGAGGATAGTTATAGATGCATGGGGTGGGGGATTAGGATGGGAGGATGAAATTGGGAGTAGGAGGGAGGAGGGGTGAGGGAGGAAATAAAGGGAGAGAAAGCTAAAACTACAGGCCATTTGTGGAAACCAAGTACAATAGGAGATTCTTAAAATATATACATACATGATATATCACCAAATCAACAGTGGAGGAAACAAAGCCTGAACTAGACACCACTTATCACCAAATGGAACCTCACATTCAAAGAATGGGTTACATCTAATTGAGTTGTTGGCCAAAGGAACCCCATAGAAGGCCCTCACACCTGCCACCAAACAACCCAGGCTATTGCCAAGGCTATTGGTTTCTCTTCACAAACAGATAGCAAGGCTCTACTGTTGAAGACTACACCTACATAACTCAGTGAATATGGAGAAGCTCACACCCAGAGACACACCTCCTCCAATACAGACACACCTCCTCCAATACAGACATACCTCCTCCACTATGGACACACCTCCTCCAGTATGGATACACCTTGCCCAGTGTGGACACACTTCCTCCAGTATGGATACACCTCCTCCAATAGAGACACACCTCCTCCAGTATGGACACTTCTCCTCCAATATGGACACACCTCCTCCAATATGGACAGAACTCCTCCAGTATGGACACAACTCCTCCAGTATGGACACAACTGATCCAGTATGGATACAACTCCAACAGTTCCTTGCTTAATAGTTTATTAACTGGGACTAAGCATGGAAATGCATGGGCCTATCAGGGTCATTTTTATTTAATCTACCATATTTATAGTCTTCTAATACCTCTGGCCTCTACAATCTTTCTTGGAATTCTTCTGGATGAATCTCTAAGCCTTGAGGGAATATGGGGCTTGATCATGGGATCTGGTTCAGGGTCAGGCCTACTTTCTATGGTTATAACAAATTTGTATTAATGTATGTTTGCTCAGCTATTTCAGACATTCATATAATGAATTTTAATCTCTCTCTACTTCTTTCTCTCCTCTCCCTCACTCTTTGGCTGAAATCATTATTTCCAGCAACTCCCCCTTACTTTCATGATTTTTTTTTCTGTGAGGCCCACTGAGTTCAATCAGTTTCTTTCCCTACAGTACTGGTGGGAGACAATGTACTGGAGCTAGAGTAACTTAACTATTACTATAGCACTGAAGAAAATCATACTCCCTCCCCCAATAACCTTAACTGCTAGTGTGCTCTGGGAGGATGATCATGGCCCCCTCTCCTATCGAGGATGAAAACTCCTAGCATCCTACATGTTGCAAATTCTCTATGTAATCATCATCATCATCATCATCATCATCATCATCATCATCATCATCATCTTAGCTAAGGGAAACTGATTCACACAGAAGAGCTAAGTAAATAGAGCAGCAGACTAGACCCAGGTTTGGAAACAGTAAACTATCAATGGTCCATACATTTATCTATGATTCCCTATAATCCCAGTCAGGATGAGTGAAGTTTGTGTGTGTGTATGTTATGTGTGTGTGTGTGTGTGTGTGTGTGTGTGTGTGTGTTTGTGAGTGTGCCTGTGCATGGGTGTATGTGTTTTAAGTAGGAACTCATACACTGGTATTTTTAAAAGATGTGAATTGATTTGGAACATGACTGCACAAACAAGAGAACCTGGTGGATTCCTAGGTTATGTGCAGAAGTAGAGCTCTGTGGAACAGGTCAGTGACCTCAGAGCCAAGGGTGTGAAGATGAGATTATTCTGGGACTGTGCTAGCCAGTCAGTCTAGGCAAGAAATGAGAGACCAGTAAGGGACTCTGTACCCCAAAATAACATGGAGAGTGATAGAGGAAGACACCATTTCTGTCTCTAGATTTCATACATGCTCGTACAGGTGTGGCTTATTCACACATATATGTACAAATGCATGCATACACCACACACACACACACACACACACACACACACACACACACACAACTGTCATGGTTTATATTTGCTTATCCCAGGATGTGGCACTTCTTGGAGGTGTGGCCCTGTTGGCGTAGGTGTGTCACTATGGGTGTGAGCTTTAATTCTCTACTCCTAGCCACCTGGAAGCCAGTCTCCCATTAACAGTCTTCAGGTGAAGATGTAGAACACTCACCTCCTCCTGCACCATGCCTACCTAGATGCTGCCATGTTTCCAATGTGATGATAATGGACTGTACCCCTGAATCTGTAAGACAGACACAATTAAATGTTGACCTTTATAAGACTAGCCTTGGTCATGGTGTCTCTTCACAGCAGTAAAACTCTAGATAAGTCACACACCAAAAATAAAATAAAAAAGCATGTAAGGGTATAAGGACACAAAACCTAAAAAATCCATAGCAATTTTGCCTTGTAGAATGTTTTCAGGAATTGGCAAGCCCTGCCTTGCAGCATCTAACAGACTATAGCAATGAAAGTAGCTGATCAGAACAGACACAGCCAGCCAGCCCTACTCATCTGGACATTGATTTTTTTTTTTTTTTAAACAAAGGTATCAAAGTAATTCAATGGGGAAAGGGAACCTTTTCAGCCAGTGGCTTCAGAACGACTGCATATCGGCTGTCAACTGTGAGGGGAAACTGCCATTGCTTACCCTGCTCACACAGGAAAGAAAGGATTGCAGATGCATCCCACCACAAAATCAGAATCCATGCTTATAAAATGTTACAAGTGCAGGGCTATTTGTTGTTGTTGTTGTTGTTGTTCTTTGACTTGGCAAAGGATTTGTAGTTTGAGCATGAAAAGAAAAACCTCGAATTGAACTTCAGCGACATAAAAAGTGGTTTTCAATAGGAAACGAGTGAAAAGAGTTGGGGGGGGATCCCAATCTGACAAAAAAGGGGGGATCAGAAGCTAACACATGTAACACTTGTAGCCTCAGAAGGCAGAGAGTCTTCTACAACAGGAACAGCTATGATAGGGTTCTACACAAAGATATGTGGATTCAAAGAGGGTCCTATGGACACCTCTCAGAAAAAATATTACTGAGAGAAATAATACACAGAAGTGTCTGAATCTATCTCATGGTTCCATGAATACAGTCCCAGATACACAGGACTAACCAAAGGACAGAATGTAGCTGTGTGCTGCATGCAGGAAGGTGTAGGCAAGAGCCATTAACTTCAAAGGACAGCAAGGACTTTGAAGGTACTCGAGGGAGTGGTGAAAATATTCCCCTGTCTTGATAGGGGTTGGGACACATGACATGGTGTTGATGTAAAGGCAGTCTTCACACACATGACCATGTATGTATTCCTCAAGTGAAAAAGTGCCTAAATTGTTTTTCAAGAAAAGCCTTCAGAATCCACTTGAGGTCAGCATCCAACTAGGGTTTCAGGAATGAACAGGAAAGAAGTCCGAACATCAAATCATAACTTTGGACATCACAAACTCAGAACCCCGAGAAGAGCAAGATGACTGTCTCCAACACAAAGTGGTCCAAGAACCACAAAAATACTTGTAGACTTTACACATCTGTGGACAGTGTACAAGAAGTCCACTTCTCGGCATCTATCAATAAGTAGCTGCTTGCTGTTTCTTCTATAAGTATTGTCACTATCAACTATGAGACAGACTTAAGTTTTATCTGTTGTCACTTTAATGACTGACTTGATAGCTATAGCATTGAATTCTTTGCATACCTAGTGGTAAATCCATACTTAGTATGATATACATTTGCTAAAATTCCTCATTTACTACTTCTACCCATTAATGAAGTTAACTTTAAATAAAACATGCTTACTTCTATTGTCTAAAACGTAGATGTCATGGTTATAGAGATGGCTAAGCAGTCAAGAGCAAATACTGCTATCAATTTAGGGTCCCAGAACCCATATCTCTTATCCTACAAGCACTTGTAACTCCAGCTACATAAGATCTGACATACTTTTCTGACCTTCAGCGATGTGTGGACTCATGGGTAGATACATCCACAAGTGTGCGCACACACACATACACAAATTTAAAAATAAAATAAATCTTAAACAAACTATAAATCAATCAAAACATCCAACTCTGGGCATGGTGGACATGACAGCCATTCCTTCTCTTGGGAGTTGTAAGCTTGAGAATTAGGAAATCAAGTCCAACCTGGCTGAATACAGTTAATAGTAGGTTGAAAGAGAGGGAAAAAAAAGTTAAAAATGCTTTCTCCCCATGTTTCTTTAGGAATTAGATATTTGGGTGTAATAGATTAACACTGAGCAAATGAATATGCCTCAAGAGTTAAGTGCCTTTATTTATTAGCTGTGCTAGGAACAAGACACTTCTTCTATACAAGTGAATAGTCTTTATATTCCTAACATTTCTAAGTCACTGTGACAATTACAGTCATGTTCTTTTGGGGTCAACATCAGATAGATTTTGCTCCCAGCCATTTCTCTATGTGATATTTTTGAGTGTCTGAAATAGTGTCTGGTTTGCTCCTACAAGAAGTAACCATGCTGGAAAAAAAGACACTATACCTCTCCATGCTTCTTCCTGTTAACAATAGATATCAATCTTTGGCTGCATAATAAAATTTGTCATTAAAAAAAAAAAAGCATGTTTTGAACTTCTACCAAGTTTCTAACAGTGCTCTGAGGCCAGCTGACTGTGGGCATAGTCTACTGTGACTTTATGGTAATAAGTACACAGGGAACGGAAAGACATAATCTCTTTGAAAACATAAGGCATTCTTCTGGCTCCTCTAGGCTCTCTGATTTAATGTAATCAATCTGGATTTTGACTGCTGTGCCTAAGGATTTACTTCTTCCTGGTTTTATTTTGTTAAAGAAATATTTTAAGCAGTTGGACATTTGCATTTGAAAAGAAGCTGTGGATGTTGCAACCCTGCAGGATCCTCTCTGTAATGATCTCCAGAATTACAGAAAGGCTAGCAAGGGAGAGATTTGGGCCAAAAAGAAACTTCCATGTCTGGCTGGCTCCCATGGCTCTTTCTACTTTGATATTATCTGTTCATTTCTAATTCAGAGATGGATATCCAGTGTAACAATCTGCCCGGGGAACTTTTGTGTATTTGAAGAAGTAAATTGTCCACATGGTGTGAATAGGAAATTCCTTCTTTCAGCAAAGTAGTCAGGAAGAACAATTCAGTATAATTAAAATGTAGAAATAAATTAAAGATGTGTGAGAACTTAGCGTAGGTTAAAAATAGCACTCAAGCCAGAGGCAAAATATAAAGTAAGTGCATGTTGATCCACAAGGAAAAGATGGAATTCAGCTGTGTGGGACACATTTACACTAAATGGATCATATTATTTCCAAACGGATTATAGAATTAAATCTTGAAATAGCAACGTGAGAGGCCCCATTGTGGAGAAAGCTGCTCTAATCAGGATTTTTAATCCAAAAACAATAAGGAAAAGCATTTGACCCCATTAGAAACTTGCCAAAAGCCTGGGGAGATAGCTCAGCAGGTAAAGAGCTTGCTTTACAACCCTGTGGAAGTGAGTTCAATTCCCCAGATAACCATGGAGAGGCGGGTGGTGGTGTGTGCTGATAATCCCTGTGCTCCTCTGCAAGACAGGAAGAAGAGTGCAGGCCCAGGACACTGGTTCACACAGCAACAAATACGAGATCCTGTCTCAAATAGAAAATAAGGATGCCACATAGACAGGTGAACCACTAATATAGGCACTTGTATACTTAAAAAAGGTGAAAAAGGGAAAGATCTTACAGCCAAGTTCCAAATAAACAAAATGAAATACAAATAAAAAAATAGTCAGCATTTCAGATCAGCTTAAGGGCTAAGGTCAAGGCCAGCATCCATTTATGACTATGTGAACAAGTGAGTACCTCTTCACCCTGCTGATGTGGATACAGCTCAACCCTACAGGAGGGTTAGTGTTGATATTTTCTAAAGTAATAGTATACATATTGATTGGAAATTACACATATGAGAATTTACCTGGAGGATATGTACATATTTTCACAAATTCTTTGCATATTCATTGAAAAATGTAATAACAAAATATTGGGAGAAAACTAAAAAGACATTGGAGTATACCAAAAAGACATTGATTATAATTGATTATATATAATGTATAGATTGTGTGTGTGTATTATATACATGTATAAATGTAATATATGTATTATAATATATAGATTTATCCTATGATAACTTCATACATGAATATGATATAGATTTTTGACTAGTTCACAAAAAATTCCTTCATTTAAAAAATTCCATACATAAGTAGGAATAAGCAAATTAAAAAAAATTTTAGCATTTAAATTGTTTTAAATTGTTATAATTAAAATGATACTACCATTTCATGAATTATAAATGTATTTCTAGAATTCAAATTTTGTTTATTTAAATTGTGATCCATTAATGTAACTTGATTATAAAATTATAATACGTTATGAGTAATAAAAGCAGCACTATAATTTAAATGACATAATTTAGGTTAAAGAAATAATTATATTCGTTAAATATTGACATACTGTATTATAACCCAACATCAGGGAAGCATTTCAAGATGTAGCAAATGCATAGAGAAGACTGTTGAACAATGATTGTTTTCTTGTATGTACATAAGAACTTATGCTTATCTTTCCTTTAATGTGTAAAAAAAGAAACAAAGAATCTGGCTTCAGAGAAAAATCAAGAATAGCAGGTATAAGTTTAAATACAGAGGACTAACAGGTGGCAGTTAAAGTAGTTACTAAAAAACTGGCTCTGTCCTCTTGATGTGGGATTTTCTGAATGCTGAATGTGGTTTCTTCAAGCTAGCATGAAGCCCTCAGGGTGTCACAGCTTCCTGTGGGTGCTATCACTGCAGAAAACGCCTCCTCTGCATGTCCCTAGATCCCCTTGCCATACTCGGAGGATATGTACAGGATATGTCATTCCAGATCAGCAAATACTGAACCCTGCCTCTAATTATGACTCTTGAAGCAGGACAAAACTGTGGATGCTAAGGAGAACAGAGCCACAGTAACGAGGATGAAGCATCTAATACCCTGCTGCAATGCTCAAGACACAAGTCAGGCACAAAACATTTTCTGGCACAGATCCCTTTGGATTTTAGAAGTTAAGGAGCCCAATTCGTCCCCCAATCTCTGGCTATCCAATGCTCATCTCATTGGTAATATTTCTGATAAAGCAAGGAACATATTTCCCTGTTAATCAAATATAAAAGTATTCACAAGTTTTTGTTCCTCCAGGTTAAGGTCATTTGATATGTTATATTTAATATGATTTTCTTATCTGGCATGAACCTGACTGTTGGGGTGGGATGTAGTTCTGCGTAATTATGTAATGTTGCCTGTGTGTGTGTGTGTGTGTGTGTGTGTGTGTGTGTGTGTGTCTATATTTATAAGAGGAGCTGATATGCAAACTTTATTACACATTTTGTCTTTTTTTTTTTTTTTTTTTACTTGGTATTGGCATTAGTCTTGTTCACCATGCCAGGGCTCTGGGAAGCAGAGGACAACCAACAACCAATGTAGCAGATTCAAAGACCAAGTCCATAGTGACATAAGATTTTTACTTACTGACAACCAGAAAGCTTCTAAGAAAAGAAAGCTTCGAAATAACCTAGAACTTCCAAAAGCCAAACTTTGAGTTTGTACAAATCCCCTGTGTTAATTGATTTGCTCATAGCAATTGCTGGTCAATAGCAGTCTGAATAATTTAAGTGTTGATAGAAATCTATATTGGCAGTATACCATTGCTTCCTCTTAGTGTAAGACAGTGCAGAAATTGTTTCTTATGTGTATCCAAGTATAAAATGAACAGAAAAGTTCTCAGAAGTCACTTACATTTTTAAATGGACAGTTATAAATTTTAATGCTCACTGATAGGAAGCCTTATTATTCCATGTTTCTCACATAACAGAAGAAAGAAAACATCAACTCTGATAATTCTTAATTCATCCAAACAACAAAATATATGTATTTTTAGATGGGTGGTGTGCTTTAAAATTATAGTAGACTTCTGCTTGACATATGAAAACATAATAAAAACTTTACTGAAATTCAATATTCCCCAAGGCCATGCATACTGAGATACCACAAAGATCTAGAATACTAGAGAGTCCGGGGACTTTTGTTGTTGTTTTTTGATTGTTTGCTTTTGTAATTTAGGGCTTGCTCTCTTCCTAAGCACCCTCAGAGATGAAGGTGGGACAGTAGGTAACTGCTGTTAAGCTGTATGACCTGGGTTCAATCTTTCAGATCCACATGGTAGAAAGAGAGAACTGACTTCCTACAAGTTGTACTCAGACCTCTATGCTAGGGCTGTGGCATAGGAATCTCCACACATACAGCAAATTAATTAATTAATTAATAACTCAGTAAATAAATAAATGTACTTTAATTTTATTGAATTTGTGGCATTAAAAATTAATACCATCTTTTCTGTCATTTGCACAAAAATAATAATCATTTGCACTTAACTTTTATGATTTCCATCATGTTTTTCCAGCAGGTTGAGAATTTTACAAACAGATTGTAGTGGCTGCTTTTGTGTCAACTTGACACAAGCTCTGGAGTTATCACAGAGAAAGGAGTTTCAGTTGGGGAAATGCCTCCATGAGATCCAGCTGTGGGGCATTTTCTCAATTAGTGATCAACAGGGGGGTGCGGGGAACGGGGAACGGGGGCTTGTGGGTGGGACCATCTCTGGGCTGGTAGTCTTGTGCTCTATAAGAGAGCAGGCTGAGCAAGCCAGGGGAAGCAAGCCAGTAAGTAACATCCCTCCATGGCCTCTGCATCAGCTCCTGCTTCCTGACCTGCTTGAATTCCAGTCCTGACTTCCTTTGGTGATCAACAGCAATGTGGAAAGTGTAAGCCGAATAAACCCTTTCCTCCCCAACTTGCTTCTTGGTCATGATGTTTGTGCAGGAATAGAAACCCTGACTAAGACACAGATATAAAGAAATTTCAGTGAGTAACAATATTCTTCCACAAATATTGGACTTAGAATTTCCAAGTGCACATTTCCCTGCTCTGATATAAAGAATTACTTTTGGCTTTTGGTCATTTCAACACTGCATAGCAGGACTCTTTCTAGAACACTGTATGTCTTTGTGTCTCTCATATGAAGATGCCTTAATTTATTTGGTGACGTCAAGCAGACAGTATCCTAAGTTATCAGTTCATTTCTATAAAATATGAGTTTATCGTACTAATAACTGTGTTCATCTGTTTAATATTACCATAATATTTTGGGGCCTCAAGATTCAGAACAAAAGCATTTAATTTACTATTTACTTTCTGGTCAAACTTGCTTCAAACATTAAACTGTAGCATTATAAATATTTGGGGCTTTTCAAGGACCCTCTCCTGTGTTGTGTTTTGATGGGACCGTGTTCCTGTCTCTCGTGGTTGGACTTCATCACAGCCCCCTGCCCTACTAACACTGACTATACTCCATTCCACCTGGATAATAATGGGTTTCCTTTAAAGTTAAGATGACGGGTGCACTGAAGAGGGAACCCTATTCTTCAAACTTCAGTCCTGGCCTGGTGCCACTGCTCCCATCTCAAGAGCTCCACATCCTACACTGAATCTAATTTTAAACTAAATCCACACTTGGTGCCACCTTCATGGACAACTCTCTCCAGAATTTTCATCTCACCACATACTGAATCTCTCTGCCATGGAACACAGAGTTCTGTTGCTCTTGTGCTGGTGTCTGGTGGTGTCTGGTGCCACTTACCACACTTTCTGGCTAGGTGAAATTGACCGTGCTGAGAATTGCATATAAATGGCATGTGCTAGTTACATTTATGTTATTGTGATAAAGTACACTAACAAAAAGCAACATTGGTAATAAGGGATTTGTTGCAGCTTATAATTACAGGTTCCAGTTCATTATAGCAGGGAAGTCAAGGCAGAGAACACACACACACACACACACACACACACACACACACACACGTGTGTGTGCATGCACACACACAAGTATGAGCAGCAGAAACTGCTCCATCCATGCTCACTCATGCTTAACCCCCTATCTAGGACCTCATCTCTAGAGATTGCTGTCCACAGTGGCCTGTGTCCTCCCACATCCATTAACATTACTTATCAAAACAATCTCTCTCAATCTAGACAATTCCTTATTGAGTCGGTCTCTCAGGTGATTCTTATCAGTCTTAATAGAATCACTGCATGGTATCTTTCTACATCTGGCTTATTTTAGTTAATGTGGAAATGTTCAAAGTTCACCCATCATTCAGCATGCAGCAGATCTCAATTGAAATTTGTGGTAAGATAGTAGTGATATTCTCATAGACGAATATGCCATATTTTGTTGAAACATTGATGGATAGGCACTTGAGATATTTGTACCTGGCAGCTACTAAAATATTGATAGTATAGACTAACTTAGGGTACATACTGGTGCGCAAATACCTATTCAGGACACATTTCTATGTAATTCTTCTAAAGATAAACTAAGAGGGTTTGCTAGACCAGACAGAGACCTATTTAACACCTAAGGAATGCCACTACTTTCCATGATATCTGTTATGACAAAAACCAAACAGGAAGGTGTTTAGTGCTTCTTATTGTGGCTTTGTCTGTCTGTCTGTCTGTCTGTCTGTCTGTCTGTCTGTCTGTTTGTTTTAAGGACTAGCAATTCTGAGCAACTTTCCACTGTGCTTCTCAGGCACTTATTCTGTAGAGAAATCTATTTGCACCTTCTGTTGATTTTAGAATTAGGCTGTCCTCGTTGTAAGGAGTCTTTCTTCAGTATTATTCCCTATAACTTAAGGATCTGTGTTGCCTTGATTTCCAACTTCATATATATTCAAAAATGACAACAATAATAACGATAAATGATTCCTTATAGAGAGGGTTTATTGTTTCAACCACTTGCTATGAGATGGCTGCTTTAACAGTGGATGAAACAGATGACTGAGTGACCCAAATAGAAACACTGCTTCCCCAAACCTCGTCATTCTCCATTTCCCTCATTTTTTTTTATCTCTTGTAATTCCAATTCCATTTTCCTCTTTGCATTCTCCCACCCTTCAAATAAGTATTAAAGACCATGGTTTTTTTTTCCACCATGATTTTCTCTCTTTTCATTTTTCTATTTTCCCCATCCTTAGAATGCATTCAAAAATCACCTTTTCAGAAGATTTCACTGGTCCTTCAAGTTGCATTTTATTCAGAGTTTTTCCTTATGAAGGAGATAATGAGTGGACGATAGCTCACTCCCTTGACACACAAATTGAATCAACTCTGATTGATTCATCTGAAACCTCATCTACCTCTCTAAGTATCTGACAATTGACACCACACCTAGTCATTATTGTGAAGCAGAACTCTTAGTGTTTTGGGCCCATGTTTTCCCACTCTCTAATCTGAAGTGCCTATCTGGGTTACCATGGGCTGACCTACATTTCAAACTAATCAGATGCTCTGGAGACACTCTTCTGGAAAAGCAGTGAGAGTCACTTGGTCAATTCAGGTTTTCCTTCTCTACTGCCTAGTAGAGGCTCCACTGTGACCAATGGAAAACCAGATTTCCCCTAAGAAAAAAAGCACCTTTATTTACTTTGCACCAAGGGAAATCTATTTCTGGAATATAACATCACTATCTCTAGAGCCAAGTGTCAACAGCTTGCACAGGTATCTTCAGTGTACTGAGTTCTAAACTATTTCCACATTTTTTTTTATCTCAAAGTAAAATAAATAGTCATGATTTCTAGAAGTTATATTCATAGTATCACTGCCATGTTGTAGACAAGGATGATGGGATTACAAAATAAATCCAAGATAGCTAAGAAGAGAAGGACCAAGCATATTTAATTTAAACTTTAGTATGGTTAAAATAATAATAATGAGTCTTAGGAAAATAAGTTGAAGTATTTGGCAATAAGAGATGCTGGACAGCCAGTTGGCCTGATCCATAGCATACATTTTTACCAAGAGGAAAGGTTGTGTTTGTCAACTCTTAGTGAGTTACTTTGTATTGGCAATGCTATCAAGCAGTCAGAGACTTACTAAACATCCAATACCATGGGAAGACTTCTTTTTCATAGTAACCTAATAAACAACACCATTGGGTATCAGTGCTTTCTGAAAGATAAGCTTCCAGATGGGAGCTTTCAATTGTGAACACGAAAAACAGATTAAATACTTGGGTCAGTCTTCAAAGTTTGTGTCTCCTTTTTACTTAGACAAGTTAATGTTTTACTTCAGTATACTCCTAACCTTCTGAGATTCTGTGCCCCAGATTTCTTAAAAATCCATTTGTTGAGAAAAGCCACACAGTGTTGTCCTTTTATGAAAGATATATTGAATTTCTCGGGAAAGGCATAGAATAGATATTGTATGTGAGCTGCATATTGCAAGAAAAATGAGACCAGCAAAGTTAGAAAAAATCAATAAGAAGAATTGTAGATTCCTTGCTTCAGGAGGAAGGGTGAAAGTTTGTGTCCTTCCTACATTTATTCCTTAGGATGAAGGTGGACAATGAACTGAGCTAACTTAGCCTGGCATTCTCATTTAGAATCAGACTAGTCGTTAATTTAGATTGTCAAAAACCTTGGTCATCATTTATAAAAGGATTTTAAAAATATGCTTAAAGCATCACATTCAATATGAGCCTGGTGCTCCCATCTGCATTCAGGCAAATTAAGTGAATAGAATAGTGGTTGTAGGTTTTTCTTTTAAAGACACTTCATTAAAGTTGGGTCACAACTTTACTATAGTAGAATTAAGAGGTATAGCTTAGTCCCACCTGAATTAAATACCTGTATGTTTTGCTTGTTTGTTTTCTTCCTCAAGGCAAAGCATCAGCCTTTGGTTTCTACTCAGTCTAGCCACAAATTGAAAAATAGCCTTGAATTTCTGATCTCTTTACTTCTACTACCTGAATGCTGGGATTAAGTCTTTAAGTCACCAAGTCCAGTATATGTGGTACACATGATAAACCCCAGGGCTTCATGAGTAAATATGCTGTTAACTGAGTAGTCTTCAAAGTATCCCTTCATGCTATAGCATGAGGCTGCAAATTCAAAGTCCACAAACAAATAAGCAAGTAAATAATTTTTCAATATTCCCAGGCCAGTCCTGTTCAGGAGGAAGTCAGTGGGGGATTAAATATGGCTAGTACTGTTATATTTACTTTACAGTTATTTAAAACATTTAACCAGGAGGTGGAGATGTAGCTCAGTAGTAGAGCTAGCACATTCTTCAAGTAAGTAAGGCCTTAGGTTCTATATCCAGTGCCAAAATACATGAAATAAAACAAAGCAAATAAAACAACAAAAGAGGTGTTTTCCTAGTACCTGTAAAGTACACAGCAGTGTAACACACAGGAAAGTATTTAGGGAAATGTTCTCAGTCTTGATCCACCCAATTTAGATTATTATGTCCTAAATCAGCATTTTTAAAATAGAATTTTGTTTTATGATTGCATTACTGGCACCTGTCTCTGTGTTAAAGATCCATGAAAATAGTCCTATTTTTGAAGAAATGTATTTATAATCTGGTAGGTGACAATAACTCTTCTAGGAATGGAGTTACAAAAATATTTTTAAAGATCTTGTACAGACATGAACTATCTATAAACAACAGAGTCAAATCAGCCAGAGTGAGAACTGCAGAGAGATCTCTGAAGAATCTGAGGAAGGATGAAATAATACAGTAAAGGTCATGACCCAAAGCCACTCTCCTCATCCCTTTGCAGTAGTGACCTAAGTGTTTTATGGTAAAAACAGATAAAAACATAAACAGATGGTTGATTTTTAAAACCGACTGAAGAGTAGAATAATGGTTTGGCCAGACTTGTTTATGTCACAAAAGTCCACTGAAATTAAAATGAGTTCTATGCTTTGTTGATGTTTACTTTTTATGTTTTATTATTATTTTTAACCTTAAGACAATCCCTTTATATTTGAAGTCTACTTTTACAGTGGTTATCTAGCTAAAAGGTAACTTTTAATGTTAATAAACCAGGAATAGTTCAGTGTTTCAAGTTCTGGTCTATGGACCTTTCTAGCTGAGGTCTATTCTGGCTGGCATAGGTAATGATAACTATTATGGCTTGAACATAAAATCTCCTACATGCTCATGTTTTGGAATTTGGCTGTTTAGATGCTATCACTATTTTAAAAGGTGGACTCTTGCTGGGTGAAGCAGGTCACCCAGAAGCAGACCTGAAGAATTACAGCCCCTCCCCAGATCTTTTCAGACATCTCTGCTTCCTGTGTTGGTGACATATGGGAAGGTAGAGAATCCAAACCGCAGTTTCCCACCACTGAGGAGTCCTAACATGCCTTCCCACAATTAGGGACTATAGCCCTACATCATGAGATCAAGCAAACTCTCCCTACTTCAGCTTGTTCATTCTCTGATTTTCTATCACAGCTAGTGAAGTTGCCAATGTGTCATCATTTTATCGGTTATAACCCTGGCTGTTTCCTCAGTAGTTTACATAAATTATATCTAGTATTGGCAATGTTGTTTTGGGTATAAATTGGCTAGAAGTACCCCTTCAGATGCTAGCCTAAATGCTAATGCCTTTCTTGTTTTCCCTGGGTAGAAAAAAAAAATACATGACCTTGAGACTTCAAACATCAGGTAGATGTATAAAATAGAAAATGTAAGCATGTTGTGATTGGAGTGAGATTCAGGGTCAAAGATATTTGGCTGAGCAAAAGCCTTTGCCAATACTGCCCAATTTTATATATTTTGCAAGAGTTACTTTAAAGTGTGAAAAATTAAAAATAAAGCACAATGGCCTTAAAAAAAAGATAACCTTTGATAAAGGCAAGAGAACACTCACATAAGAATGACAGACCCAGGACAACTGGGCTTGTTGATAAGTTGGTCAAAGGCAGGTGGTGACCTGGAGAATCACTGCCCAGTCTATATTCCTGGAAGACAGAAAAATGATCCTCCTGTAGGATGGTGGCCGTCGGGACAGGTTTAGGGATATATAAAACAGATGTGAATGGATGTACACAGAGTATTGGAAGGGAAATGTGGCTCAGGGTGGCCTAGAACCAGGTTATTTATAATGAATTGGCTCTTTTGGTCAGTGAATTACCACATGTAAGCAGTCCCTGGACTCCCTTTGTGTAATTCTGTGGAAAAGTAGACATGGATATGGAAGTGACTTGAGGATAAGCTGCTCTATGCACAATATCGGAGTTAGTGGAAGCCTCATCATGCAGGAGGGAGGGAGGACCACACAAGATTATAGAATCAGAGTCCATTGCAACCTCCCTAAATGCACAGATTGGTGGTACACTGACATCCCAAACTGTCAACATGGAGGCTCATTAACACCGATTCCCTGCTGTGTAGTTTTAAATCCACTGCCAGTGAAAATGGCTTGCCTTTTTATGCAGAAGTAATGAATTATGTTTGAAAAGTACTATGGATATCCCAGAATAAAATCAAATGTGCTCACTGACAGCCTCCATGCAGTGAGCTTTCATTTCTTTTCCGTTTTGCAATTTCATACATATATACTGTATTGCTATGTATTCTGATCCCTCTCTCCTTACCCGCTCCCATTTCCCTTCTGACCTTACACACCCTCCCTCCCTACATGACCCTTTCCTTTATTTACTAGTTTTGACTTTATTTAGTGTTTAGTCAGGACAGTGTCTGTGTTCATGTTTGAACTAGCAAATAGGGCTCAGTGGATTCTTTAGTATGAACACAATTATATATATTTATGCCTTACTGTTTCCAGAATCAGTTGGCCTCCAATCAATAGGCGGTATGCCATAGTAGCCTGTGACTCTCTTCTTCTTTCATAGTTGACTTTTGTTGGCACAATTCACATAGACACTATGAGCTTGTAGCTCTTAAGTTTATGTCTTACTTAGGAGATGGTATATTGAAGCCCCTCTCCTATCCTTTGAATATTACATTCTTTCTACTGTCTCTTCTGGAATGTTTTCTTAGACTTAAAGGGGTAGTATCAATTTATTGAATAAAGCTAAGCTCTCAAATATTTATTTTTAGTGTCTTGTGCAGCCATGGGTTATTGTATTTATCCCCACTCCTATAAGGACTAGCTTTTCTGATTAAGGCTGTGTTGCAGTACACTGTGCAAAACTTGTCTTTGTATTATTCAAATGTTCTGTACTGGCAAAGAGGTAAGAACTGGCCAGATTTTATGCTATTATTCTTATGGTTTATCACCTGACTCTGTATTTTGTAAACACATAGTCACTCTCTTATTAGCTTAATAAACAGCCAGTAGTTAGGCATGATAGGGAAGGTAGGACTTCTGGCCTGAGAGGAGCTCTAGGAAAAGAATCAGGCACCAGAGGATTATCCAACTGAACATGAAGGATATGGAGCTGATGGGTCCAAGAAAGTCTGACAATAAGACTGAGAGTTCCTTTTGCCTGTTGGCAAAAATCACAGATATTTAAGGAGTGGTTTGATCTAATGCCAAGTCAGTTAAGTATACTCAACTAAGGTTCCACTTCCTCTGTATATTGGTTTAGAGCTACGCTGATATTGCTTCCAGCCTTCTGGAGGCTTCTTGAAGCTTCTTGCTGTGCCCTAACCTCCCTTATAAGTACAGGACTTCCTTGTTAAACTGAAATAGTGCTCACTGTTTCATCCAAGACTTGGTTTTTCATAGCAATAACTCTATAAATTCCCATAGTATCTATCCCAATGACTTTCCTTCCAGAAAGGGCTGCCATGATTGATTTCTGGGAAAATTAAGTAGCTATTTATATCCATCATCTAAATTGATAAAGATATAGAAATTTCATGATTTCTACTCTCTACAAGTTTATAATTACGCAAAAAAAAAAACAAAAAACAAAAAACAAAAACACTTCAGGTGAATGTCAGATCTGGACTAACCCAGTTTGGAAAGCAGATTTAGACTCCCCTGATATGTAATTTTCTTTCCCCTGGCTTGTAAACTGAGTCCTTCTTTGTTTCTCTTGGAAAACATGTCCTTGCTTACTATGAACAAGTGTCCATGGAGGCGTGAGGTGGGGGGGGGGGGTCTGGAGGTGATTACTTGAAAACTATACTTTGTTCGAGTAAATCTTGTCTGAGCTGCATCTTAAGAGAGTCACCCAGAGCATGTATTGCTCTAGCATCCCCTGGAATGAGATTCCAGATGTCTCCTCAACAATCGGCTTAATGAAGTTCAAAGCCGCCATCCTCTCTCCCACACAGAGAACTATTTTTAAGTCGTTATGTTAATGTGTTGTTCTGCTCACTTTGACTGAATTTACCCCTCCTTAACATTCATTTTGGCAATGATATTCTTAAGTACAAAAAAAAAAATTCAGAAGTATCATCTCCAGGAGAAAACATTTCTCAACATCAATTTTTAAAGCCCTGCATACATTAGTCGAGGTAAAGAATCAATACTATTAATTGTTTTCATCTTATTTACATGATTTTTCCCCCAAATACTTGGAATCTGAAGTAAAAATTTTATTAGTATCTAGGTCACCATTAATACTTACTTTCTCCTTTGTGAAACATGATAATTATCTGATTTCTCTTGAAGTTCTTCCCACCCAGCCTTTTATAACAGTACATTTGTTATCTTACTTCTTGTGGGTCGGGTCATTGCCTCATTTCAAGTTCTCCTCATGGGAGGTCGCCTTCTATTTATTTAGCAATGCCAACTATTCAGAACATGTTTGTATCTGAAGAGTAACAAAAACAAAAGACAATAAACGAAAATAGAGGCTGTGCACCAGGTGTGGGCATGGGAGTCACCGAATCGCGCACGGACGCAGTCGCTGGCTCATATCGCGCTGTCAGTGATCTTTTCTTTCAATTCACAGTAGCTATTTGAGCGCACTGAAGGGAACCAGAAACATCCAATGGACATAACAGCTGGAGTCCAGAAGACTGTAGCAAACTGTGAAAGGCAGACATGAGAACTCACAGAAGCTTAACAGTTATAAGGGGCCACTGAACCGAGGTGTCAGCTGTTCTCATAGTGCTAGACCTGGGTGGCCTTCGGGAATTAGAATATGACTCATTATCAATCACTGGCAGTCATGAAAATGCATGAAGAATTATATAAGAATAATTCATCACCTGCCTCAGTAATTTGTAAACATACACTCACTCTCTGATTGGCTTAATAATCAGCCGGTGCTTAGGCAAAATCAGGAAGGCAGGACTTCCAGTCTGAGAGAAGATATCTGGGAGAAGAATTAGGCACCAGATTCTTCAGACACATACAATCACATGCCCAAAACAATTGACTGACCATTCATTCCTGTGTTCTGTGTGTGTGTGTGTGTGTGTGTGTGTGTGTGTGTGTGTGTAGGTGTGTGCATTTGTGTGCATGGATGTCAAAGGTCATCTTTGAATGCTGTTTCCCATGAACTAGCTACCTTTCCCCACTGCTGAGACAGCCTCTCACCAACCGGAGCTCAGCTTGCCTGTTCAACTAGTAAACAATAAATATCCTCCTGTATCTGCCTCTTGACCCATGAGATCACCACCCTTGGCTTTGTTTGTTTGTTTGTTTGTATGGATATTAAACTCAGATTCTCACATTTGCACAGCAAGTATGTTTGAGACCTAGCCGCTGCTTCAGCCCCTTGGTTGTTCATTTACCAGGTCAGACACACAGAACACATCTTCCTACCTGTGCTTCTGTTCCCCTCTAAATAGAACAATACATAACAATTAAGAATACTCCAATTTTGATGGAAAATCATAGCATTTAGGAGAAAGACATTATACCATTATCCTGTGGAGTTAAAAAATAGAAGAAAATTTGGCACTCAACTAATCAACAAATTAGCTTACACACTCCCTTTACTCTAGGATCCTCTGCTTCCCTACTCACATGTTCATCTGCCCATAAATTTCCAGTCAGATCTTTCTGTGGACTGTGAACTAAGCAATCCTTCCATGAAAATTATTCCTACTATGGCTAAAAAATGGTAATTTACTTGTCCTTCTACAAGAACATATGCTTAAAATACATTTTCACACAGCATTCATATTTCAAACATTTAAATTTATATGGCCCATTCTCTGGGCTTATCTACTAGGCAACGAATATGATGAAATGTAAGTAAGTAGCTAGCTCAGATATTGAAAGCAGCAAAGGATCATCTGTTCAGATATGTTAAATGAAGGGTTTCCTGTATACTCTACACTGTTATCCTTAGAGATATTTTCTTATATTGGCAAAGCCCTGTCCTCTTCAGAAAACTTGATTAATGTGTCAGCATTTACAAGAGAATGCCTTTTCTTGTGTGAATTTAATCAGTAGATTTATAACCCTTGTAAGGTAAACTACACACATACAAAGCTCTGGGGAACTGCATTTCAGTAACTTTTAGATAAATCGCTGGGTTTTTGCTCATGTTTAAGACTCTAGAAATATATGATTGTTTTAAACTCTGTGAAATCTTAGAAATGAAACCAAAGACAGTGTTTTAGAGTCACACAACTGATGGACTGACTCATTTGGGATTATTTCAAAAGCACTAGCTGAGTCCATGTTCCTAGCAATGTTTTCTGCCCTTTGTCATAAACAGCAAGGTGCTGTCAGTGGTTACTGAACCAAGAACCGAGCACTCATGGAGAGCTGCTTCTACACATTAATTAATTAGTCCGCTGCATTATTTTGAATGTTCAGAGCATTTCCATGTGGTACTAGAACAACAAGTCTTTTCAACTCCACTGAAAGGAGACATAATGGTAGCTGAGAAGACAACTCGAGTGCCGTTGCTTTTCTTAAAGGAATAGAATCTATTCAGCCACATCACAAGCTGCTTCTCTAAGCCACATTTGGGTCCATGATTCTTTTTATTTGAGGATGATATTATAATGGTAAAATATATACTTAATTTGAATCTATAGATACTCACATTATATGTAAAGGTAGCCATGTTTGAATGATTGTGCTGTTCCTGGGACTGATTTAAGGTATGCTGCACTTTCCCTTAGATGTATCCCCAAGTTCAAACCCCAGATCTTCATATTTAGAGGAAGTGCTGTTAGCAATCATTCCAAACTGAGAAATCTGAGAGAAAAACTGCATCTCAGCACAATGAAAGCACCTAAGCCTAGGAAAAGAATAATGTTGTGTGTCAATGATTGAGACACAGGTCATAAAGTGTCATATGAGACTCAACTGTTTGAAGTAAAGCAGAGATAATTATTTCAGAAATATTTGTGGGGATGCATTCTCTGAAACTGAAAGTTAAGAGAAAAGAGTATATATTCAACTAAACATTTAAAAAAATTAATGCCAAAACCCTGCTTGTAAATATTTTCCTGGTAAATTTACTACTTCAACTAAATTGATTTATGTTATTAAATAAATGGTAATTAATCCACACATTCAACAATTAATGCTCTTGTACTATAATACTAACTCAAATGACTTGCGTGTTAGCTTCTACTTTTCCTAATCTCTTCTCATTTTTTCTATTCATTTATTGATGCCCTTAGTTATTAAAATCTACAATTCTACTTAGTCAGGCCTTCCATGCTACTATTTGTGAACTTTGTTTGGGACCCTGGTCAAGTATACAGTGTCTTTTCCAACAAGTTAACCCTTTGGTTACAATTACTTACTTCAGTCCTAAATCTCCACACAAAATAGTGATCAGGAGCCTGAATACAACTGAACATAAATTACCAGGAGTATGAACATAAAATAAAATTTAAAAAAGAAAAATGGAAAAGCCAAAACAAAATTGAAGGGTATATCCATCCTACCACATGTACAAAACACAAAGAAGGAACTCAACAATGTGTGACAACCTCTCCCAAAGTGACCACCACAGCTCCTCAACACTAGAGAGCAAAGTGATACAGCTGAAGTGTCAGAAAAGAGTGTCAGAATACTTCTTTAGTAAATAATTAATGGTCCTAAGAATATTTAAATATAAAGATGAACGAGTTTAAAAAATTAATTCAGGGGCTAACCAAAAGTTTTGGCAAATTTAGTAAAAAATAATTTAGAGGAGAAATTCGAAAGCATGAAAGAAAAGTCAGACATGAAATGGAGGCTAAATCAAAAAAGAAAAAGAAAGAGAAACAAAGAAAAACTCTGGAACTGGAAGAATCATTACATCAACTAAAAAGCACAGCAGAAATCAGCAGCAGTGAAGAACTAGAAGAAAAAGTACAGGGTGAGTGATAAGGCTGAGACAACATATTCATATTTAAGTAAAGAAAAAAATAGTAGGTATAAAAAAAGCTTCCAAGAACTTTCAGATATACTGAAGAGATCAAACCTAAGAATCTTTGGGGCAGAAAAATGAACTGAAATAAAGTCTAATGGCAGAGACAATTATTTAATTAAATAATAGTGGGAAGTTTCTAAAACCCAAAGAAATGGAAATTCAATCAAAAAAACATTAAGAAATCCAAGTAGAAGTGAGAACTTTGCCATATCATAATCAAGTTGTTAAAAATCTAAAACAAACACGATATTAAAAGTTCTAGGGGCAAACAAAAACTGATTTACAAACCAAAAAAAAAAAAAAAAAAAAAAAAAAAAAAAAAAAAAAACAAAAAAAAAAAAAAAAAAAAAAAAAAAAAAAAAAAAAAAAAAAAAAAAAAAAAAAAAAAAAAAAAAAAAAAAAAAAAAAAAAAAAAAAAAAAAAAAAAAAAAAAAAAAAAAAAAAAAAAAAAAAAAAAAAAAAGGAAAGAATCCTGGCAACAAGCCAGCCAATAGAATACTAACCAGCAAACACATCAGAAACAGCAAATCTTTCAGCAATAACCAGAAATCAAAATGGCCTCAATTTATCATATAAAAAACAAAATTAAAACAATAAATTCCAACTGTCTTTTGTTTCCAAAAAACACACACCAGAAATAAATACACACAATGATAAGAGTTAATAGGTAGGAAATGATCTCCAAGCAAATAGAAGCCCCAAGCAAGATATCATACTGCTCTCATATATGATAAAGTCGAGTTCAAACAAAAACTGTCTAGAAGAGAAGATTATCATAGAATCTATGTAAAAGCAATAGATGAAGAAGACACATTGGTGGTGAATATTTGTGAACCAAGAGTTGGTGTTTCCCAATTTCATCAAATACTAATAGGCATGAATGGTCAGATGGTTCTTTTTGCAATAGTGTGATGGTTCAAAACTCCAACTTCATTTAGATAGTTTATCTAAACTAAAAGTCAATGAAGACTCTTCAGAGCTAAACTACATCTGAAACTCACTCCACCTAACTGATTACAGAATAAACATCCTTTCCCAGAGTGGCTTCTCTAAAATGTATCCTGCTGTCTTAGTCGACGTTTCTATTCCTGCACAAACATCATGATCAAGTTGGGGAGAAAAGGATTTGTTCAGCTTTCATTTCCACATTGCTGTTCATCACCAAAAGAAGTTAGGACTGGAACTCAAGCAGGTCAGGAACCTGGAGGCAGGAGCTGATGCAGAGGCCATCGACAGATGGTATTTACTACTTTGTTGGCTTGCTAAGCTTGCTTTCTTATAGAACCCAGGACTAGCAGACCAGGGCTGGCAACCCCCAAAATAGACCCTCCCACCCTTGATCACTAGTTGAGAAAATCCCTTACAGTTGGATGTCATGGAGGCATTTCCTCAAAAGAGCCTTGTTTCTCTGTGATAACTCTAGCTTGTGTCAAGTTGACACACAAAACCAGTCAGTATATGCACTATAGGCCACAAAAGCCTTAACACATGCAAAATAAACAAAACAATTACTTTCATTTGATCAAGTTATCATAGAATAAAAATAGAATTAAACAGTAAAATAAGCTACTTTTGTATGCCATGACCATTCTCTCCAATCTTAGTTTAGTGTTCAAATTCTTCAATAAGAAAGAGAAATAAAAGGCATAGAAATTAGAAATGAAGAAAGAAAAATGTGGGCTGATGGCATGATTCCATACTTAGAAGACCCCTCTGGGGGAAAAAAAAAAACTGCAACAAATACCATACTATAAAACTGAAAATGTTTAAACCAGAGAGGAAGACTTTAAGATAAAATATAAGCAAGAACTTTCTATAAGGTACTCTAACAACACAGGAAATAGCCCTAATAATTGGCAATGAGACTATATGTAAATAAAAAGCTTGTGCACAGCAAACAGCATCATCATAGGGAAGATATAGCCTAAAAGTGGAAAACACACTGAAATACTACAAATCAGACAGGGGATTAATATGTAGAGTATGTAAATAACTTCAGGTTTTTAATATTGATATTCCAATCATCTAGTTATTAAACAGGCTAATGAACTGAATATATAGTTCTCAAAAGAAGAATTACAAGTGGCTAACAGGTATTTGAAGAGGTGTTCTAACAACATTAGCCATTAGGGAAATTCAAATGAAAATAGCTTTGGAATTCTATGTCACCTTTATCAGAATGGTCATCATTAAGAAAACAACAAATACTGATGAGAAAGAAGGAAAAAGAAGAATCCTAGATCACTGTCAGGGGTAGGCAGATTTGTGCTGCCACTTTGGAAAGTGTACATTTCTCTAGAGCAGTCTTGTGACCCACTTTACCACTGGTAGAATGTACCCAGGGGACTCCAAATCTAACAGTAGAGATACTTGCTTATGAAGGTTAATTTCTGTCCCACTCACAATAGCTAAGAAATAAAAACGGCCTAGTAGCCAATCAACAGGTGAATGGATAGAGAAAATGGGATATATATATATATATATATATATATATATATATATATATATATATATATATGGAATTTTATTCAGCCATTAAAATAAATGAAATCAAAATCTTTGCAGGTAAACTGATGAGACCCACATTTCTACATGCCGTATTAAAAGAATGGTAAATATTATAGAATAGATAGATAGATAGATAGATAGATAGATAGATAGATAGATATGAATAGATAGGTAGGTAGGTAGTTGGCTGCATGCTGGTAAGCAAGCTGGAGATACATATTCTCAGGATTCCTCAGTTCTTTACCATATGCCCACCCCATACACAGCTATGTGAGATCCTTACAGCATGCCAGCTAGGGAACCACTGTAGGGCACACTCTAGGAAAACCAGGCAGAATCAAAGAGAAAGACAAGGTGGTTTCTATGACATAGCTACAAAAACCACACATGATCTTATCCATGATTTGAAAAAAAAAAAAACACATGCATTATAAAAGACCATATAAGGATATAAATAACAGGTAACAGAGATCATTTGTGACATTTAGGATATATTTCTTGGTTAAGTCTAAGTAGTAGTTGTATAAATGCACATTTGAAAAATTGATTAAACTGTATACTTAGGATTTGTGTATTTTAGCCTATGTATATAATTAAAGCTAGCAAATATTTTTAGGAGAAACAAAAGGCACTCTCTAGAAGTTACTAGTTGAACATGTTTAAAATTCCACAAAGAAAGCCAGACACAGTGTTGCATGCCTTTATTCCCAACACTTCAGAGGCAGAGGGAGGCTGTTCTCCAAGTGTCAGGACAGCCCAATCTACAAAGCTAATTTCAGAACAGCCAAGGCTACACAGAGAAATCTTGTCTCCAAACACAAACAAATAAACATTCCTAATGAGCTTATAATTACATAGAAATAGACTCAAAAGTCTTGATTAATCTGTATTTTATCAGTTATCTCTGTGCATATGGATCTTACATATAAGACCATCTGTGTTTGTCCTCATGATTCATAACTTCATCAGGATACAGAAACACCTTGGGACTGGTTCATGTCAGTGTGTACCCAGCCTCCCTTTGGCTGCTTTTCAATGTCCAGTGTTCTTTTTGGATGAATCTTGATGGTTCTTTCTTCCAGTTTTGTTGAGTATTTCATAATATTAACAAACACAATAGGATTAACAACTTCCTCTACAAATCCAACTTTTTGTTCCTGATGCTGTCCACCAAGTTGGTCCAGGGCCAAGCTGTCTGTCCCAAGGGAGCAGGGGAAAACTGCTGTTTTGAGAATAACAGAAGGCCAAGCCACACAGAGGACAACTGGAAGAGAGCCTTTGACCATTAGTCTTTGTGAAGTCATCTTGGCTCTATTATATCAGAGATGTTAACAGCAATAGATTGGCACATATTTTAGTCAAGAAATGTTAAAGTAGAGCTTTTCTTTAAAGGAAAAGCTAAGCAACAAAAGAACAGCCACACTGCTACCTCTGAAAGGAACCGGAAGTCATTAGTGGATGCTTGTTGGGTTGATAGCAAAGAGGTGTTGGGTTCTCTGAGTTAGCTTGGGAGTTAGTTCTGAGGAAACTGTGTCTTATGTGCATGTCATATAATTATCTGCATATTACACATCTGTCCACTGCCTTTCTCACCATTGCATACAACTCCACATCTTTGGAGTGGGGTTAGGGGGGATGGCAAGTATCCAAAATGATTAGATTTTAATAAGTTAATAATGATTAATGATTGATGGTGATGGTGGTAATGATGACGATGAAGGTGAAGGAGGAGGAGGAGGAGGAGGAGGAGGAGATAGCAATGCTTGTTTCTCTGAATCATTACAAACTGAGGCAAGATGTGTGCCTCTCATCTACCTGTCATCACATTGTCTATGAAGTCAGGTACAGCTTCAAGACGACTCCAGGCAAGGGAAACCTTGCCTTGACTCAGAAGGGGCTTTTCAACCTGGGAGTCCATTTTCACAGGAATAGCTAATGAAAATGTGATTTTCATACACAGTGGATTTTTTTCAACTATGAAGAAAGGGAAGTCATGTCATCTTCAGGGAAATGGATATAATTTGATATCCATATATTAAGTGTGTTGAGTCAACTTCAGAAAAACAAATATGTTTTCTCTCATTTGTACTTTGAGATTTTACATGGAGACATAAAATTATTTTATATATATATATATATATATATATATATATATATATATATAGTCTTGAAGTTGTAGCTAGCTCCATAAACACTGTGATAGTAGGTGGACCTGAGGTTTGCAGAAGATCCAGAGAAGCAGGCTTAGCTACTGTCATCATCTTTATTTTAATCATCATCATTATCATCATATGTAATATACATGTATGTATACATATGTACATATAATATAATAATATATATTTAAGACATACATCATCTTTAATATACATGTATGTGTAATATACTAAGACATAAATGCAGAAGACTTGAGGAAGAAATACGACTAAGAGGAGAGGACAAGTGGGATAAGAGGCCTGGGAAAAAAATATACTCAACCTACAATATCTCTGCTTTATTCTTTGGTTTTACCAGGGACTTATGCTTGTGCAGCTTGGCTCATCTCTCTGTTATTTTTTACATAACCTTAACTTTGCTCACTCTGTGAGATAGAAATAGTTTCTTAGAAGCATTCAGACAATCACTTGCAGAAAAATCATACTTTTGGGCAGACTTTAGACAACAAACATCCCAATAGATGTATTTTGGGAAAAGAATGATGCATCAAATTATCTAAGAAGTAACTTATGTAATATGTCTAAAAGATTGAGACTCTTAAGAAGGATGCTGTGAGCCACACGTCGATCAGCGCTTCATACTGCCAAGGGCTTTGCAGACCTTGCCTTGGGTTTGAATGAGGTTCTGCCCAGGAAGAAAACCTTTCATCACATGGCTCTGTTGCTGTCTTCAAAGCATTAACAGTCATTAGGACTTTAAGCATTCATCCATACTAAATGAATTACTTGACAGGTCATCTACAGATTAAAATATAGAAATTATTTATGTGCTATGACAAATTTAATTTTGATTTTTAATGGTCCTGACGATAAGAAGAAAGTTCACATTGATTTTTGAGGCCAACTGTTAAGCAAAATGTGGTTTATAAATTCAGCAGTGTCTATTGAAAGCTCACTGCTTACTAAACAAACAATTATGGTTTTAAGTTTAATGCTGTGGCAGTTAACATTGTCAATGTGATGGTACTAGAATCACCTAGGAGACAAACCTCTGGGCATGCCTGTGCAGTAGTTTCCAGACTGTATTAATAGAGGAAAGACAATCCACCAGAAAAGAGGACAGCACTGTTCCATGGGCTGGGACTGTGGACTGAATTTAAAAGGTAAAGAAAGAGGAGCACCAGCATTCAGCACTCTCTGCTTCCTGACTGGGCATGCAATGTGACCAGCAGCCTTGAGCTCCTGCCACAGTATGTCTCCACCATGATAGACTGTCTCCCTTCTAGTGGTGAGGTGAAATAAAAAACCTACAAATCTTACAAAATTCTTTTGTCAAGTATTTTGTTCCAGAAGACAAGTAACTAATCCAGCTAGGTTCAAAGCCCTCTTGACTGATCCTGTTCTTCCCATTAATTATTAGTTACAATGTTTACCTAGCAATTAATGAGTAGAAAGTGCCTCCCATATACATTTGTTTCCTTGTGTAAATAATCATTAGTGGTATGTTCTTTGTTTTATTTGTTGATTTTTCATTTCCTTGTTTACTTGTTTGGGGTAGCATAAAGAATTGAACTGAGGGCCCCAAAGATGATAACCAAAGGGTCTAACTTTGAGATTTCTTAAAAAAATACTCTGCTTTAAATTTTATTTATTTTTATTTATTTATATGAAATCACACTGATTTCCTAAGGCTATCTTTGAGTTCATTCTGTAACCCAGGAAGAAGCGTAGCTCCCAGTCTTCTGGCTCAGCCTCCTGTGATCCTGTGAATTTGGGACAACAGGCTTGCACTTAGACCTAGCTTTTCTTTTTTCCTTTTTTACATTTTGGCAAAGCTGGTAAACATATTAAGAAATACTTAGCTATCATTTGATATTAAGATCATTTTACCCTTGATTTTAGAGTGAAACTTACTAGGAAAATGCAGAATTCTATAACGCTTGTCCCAAGTTTCCTTGCACATGGCTCATATCCAACAAGGGGGTTGGAGGTGCTTAGAAGGAAGGGAATAGACACAAGGCCACAGACATCAAACACAGAAACTATCAAGTTCTTAGGTCTTATCAAATTTATTACAACTTGACTTCAGTTTTACTCCTGAAGAAGGATGTTAATTTAATGCCTTCCATGATACTCTGAATAGGAAATGCCCAGAATAAGCGGAAGCGTGTTCAAAATCAGTTTCATACTTCTATGAATTTTGCAAATATAAAAGCTTCTCTGTTCAAAAAAACAAAGATTAAAGGGACCATTGTCAGTCCTAAAAGCTCCATCTGGCAGACTGGAATGAGGACAACATGTTTTCCCTTCCAGAGAGGCCATTCAACACCCAAGCACTTAAGTTAGCTGTGGAACCCCAAACTGCTCCTTGTGTATCTTTAACTGGTTATGTGCTGTCCCTAAGCAAGTAGGGATGTTGTAATTAAAAGAATTTGCTTTTCCTCTTGATATTGGATGCTAGAGACACTGGTTTTACAGGAGTCCTTGTGAAATCAGAACACTGAATGTATCACAATTGTTATGATACATGCCCATAAAATAAGAATGTATCCTGAGTATAGAACACTTGAGACTTTTATTAAATTAATCATGATATTTAAAGTTAGATGAGGAAGCACTCTGCCAGTTTGCATCATGTAGGAGGAAAATTCGATAAAACCACAACCCCACTGAGAATTACCCACAACAGTCAGTTCAAATACAAAATAAATGTGTTTGATACTTTGCAGAGGTTCTGAAGAAAGAAATACTTGAAGGACTGAAGTCTTAGGGGAAAGGGAACTTCAGAAATGTCCCTACATGAACTGTGCAGGATACAGCTCAGATACAGTGGGTACAAGCAACCAAAACACTGAACAATAGATTGCATGCTGCCTGGCCCATGCAAAGCAGCAGGGCCCGTTGCCCCACTTTGGGAAAGTGAAGCCAAGCTTGGAGTTCTGCTGGTAACAAGCCATCTGTGATGTGCCAACCTAACACCTTGAGAAGGGACAGGAAGAAAATTAACCCTGTTCTAGGAGTTTCTGTTTATTGATTCCTTAGTGAATTTAGGATCTGTATGAGGTCCTAAAGCCTTATGTATCCTAGCAGAATAGCAAAGTCACTAGAAGCCTGGATGTGAAGGAGACAGTTATAAAGACCAAAGGCCTCATGTCTCAGTTGATATCCATGATCCCATTCAACCCCTATAGATGGGGTAAGTAGACATAAATAAAGCCATTATCCACAGCACACATCTACCTGAGTCCATTCAGTGCCTGGTTGGATTAAGGTCATCTCTGTGACTCTTACCTGTTTTCTATATTGGGCATTCATAGTATCTCTGCATTTTTAGATTTCCTCGTTTTTAACATTCACTTCTCCATCAGCATTTTCACCTCTACCACTCTGCCTGTGATAATCTGGAGTTGAGGGAAAGAGATTTTTGACTTGTCTTGCTCTCCTTACCCACCACAATTCTGTCCTCTCTACTCCACCATTAACATTTTAAAAAGGCTCACATTTCCAGTTACTAGTTTTATTCAACTCAGAACTTCTCCAAATATTCTGATTTAAAAAGAAAAATTGAAACAAAACAAAACTTTACCCCCCCCCCTTTTTTTATATTTCCCTACCCTTCTGCCTTTCCCATCTGATCTCCAGGAACCAATTAAAAAAAAAAAAAAAAAAAAAAAAAAAAAACCTCTTTAAACTTAGTCTCTAAGATACAAAAATGCCACCTTAGAATAAAAATGTCACCTTAGAATAAATAGCTGGTTCGTCTATTGAATTTGAGATGATTCTACTTCGCAATGAATTCTCCAGATCCCAGTAACTGAATTCTCCCCCTAAAATATCCCATGAATCCCCCATTTCATTAACTGTATTCCCATCCGCTGTGGACTTTCCTGTAGCCATTATCGTTTCCCACTAACTACTCTCGCTACACAACCACTCCGAGGTCCTGGAGTCACTTATCCGCAGGGGCCTTTTGTACCTTGCAGCTCTAATCACACCACTCCTGTGTTCTAAAACTTCAATCACTTCTGGGAGCTTTACAGACAAAATCTGGTCAGGATCAATTGCTCTGGCAGCATGGTGTTCCATTATCCCGCCATCCCTTTATTCCTGACAGATAGCTCAACTCTCAGCTCCTTGAATAAACCATGCTCCCTCCTGCTGGAGAACTTTTGAACAGACTATTCCTTCTCCCCACAATGCCCTTTCCAGATCTTTTGTCTGTACAGATAAGTAACACCTACTCCATTTTTCCAAGTTTGGCTTGAATAGCGCTGCCTCAGGGATGCTTTTGGGGACCTCTCTAACTGATGCTTCCAACAGTCCCAACTCCAGCATATCTTGGCATTCCTGCAGGGTGGTGCTTTTGTGTGTGTCTGTTTCCTTTCTTAATCATAAATAATCCACTCACTCGAGGGCCACACACTTGGTGGGTCCCTTGAGGCTATAGACTGCACCTGCTTTGTCCCCATTGTATTATCTACTCAAGATAGTCGCTGACGGTAGATACCCTGTGCAATACATGCAAAAACATTGAATTAGTTAATGTCTGGATGACTATGGGAACACAAAAGGTACAGATTCAATGTGTTCCCTCAACTATAAAGGAGAGAAAAACATGTTATGTCTTCTAAGCTTACTTAGAAAAGCAACTTTCCTCCCCAGACTAAGTCCTCTTGTTATTGAATTACATTTACCCACCACAGTGGTACACTGGGAACTTATTAGAGATTCTGCATTTATTAGAGATCCTGTACCATCACATCCTGAGGAACTACCTAGTGACCCAGATTCCTCTCTCCCTTCAAACTCGATGAACACACTAACACACACACACACACACACACACACACACACACACAGAGAGAGAGAGAGAGAGAGAGAGAGAGGAAGGTGTACCCATTATGTGCATATGCAAGATCAGCTTCCTATAGACAAAGTATTATTCTTGCTCTAAGACTGAAATTCCCTAAGAGTTTCTGTTTTAGTCTACTTTTAATCTCTAATAGAAAGCTCAAAACTGAGTAATAATGAACACATTTTATTTCTTTTGAAAATAATGTATTTATTTTTATTACATGTGCATTGGTATCTTGCCTGCATGTATGTCTGTGTGAGGGTATGAGTTACAGGCAGGTATGAGTTGCCATGTGTGATATGTTTATAAAAAGATAAAGGGGGCAGGGTAAATGTTCTATGGAGGTGTAGTCAGGAATGGCGGAAGGGAGTGCCTCGGCTGGCCCATGCTGACTCATCCCTTCACCCTGAGGGACCAGCCACATGATGGAATAGTATAGAATCGAGTTTATTAAGGGCATGGGGAGGGGAGTTAAGAGGGAAGTAGAGGCAGACAAAGGAAGAGAATGGGGGGGGGGAATAGAGGAGTAGATGCTGACCATGAGCATGTGGAGAGGGACAAAGGGAATGGGGAGAGGATGGGAGCAGGAAGGGAAGAGTAAGAGCAAGAGAGCAAGAGAATGAGGAGGGGGCAGGCAGCCCCTTTTATAGTGAGTCATGCACACCTGTCTGTTGCCAGGTAACTGTGGGGTGGAGCTTAGACACAATGCTAACATTCCCCTGTTTTGGTTTAATTAAAAAAGAAAAAAATTAGAAAGAGGTAATGGTGAAACAGGAATAGGGTCGTTGTGATATCTGACTACTTCCTGCTGGTTCTGGGGGCAATGTGTCTCTAAGAAACCTAGAAGAATGGGTATGAGAATGTTTGCCCAGTCTCAGGAGAGTTGGCTGTCTTTTTGCTGTCCATGGTCCATAGAACCATCTGTGGATATATTGGAAGGAACAAGTTCACTAGAAGCGTCTGTGTCTGTGAGAGAAGTTTGGGACATCTGTAGGTTGCTTCTCTGGGACTGTCCTGCTCCTGGACTTGAAAAGATGATGAAACACACACACACACACACACACACACACACACACACACACACGTTAGAGAATAAGATAAGATTAAGTGTGTTTGGAAGAAAGAAAATTTTTTCTTAGATGTATATTTGAAACCCAGAGGAATCCCACCCACACTCTGGAATAGACAGTAAGTGGGAACTTCGGGTTATCAATCAATAGATAGAGTCTATTTGGTCCATGAGAGGTAGATCTGAGTAGGTTTCCTGTAACTTATACGTTTATAAAAGAGATAACAACATGAGTTAACAACATGAACAGTCTTTAAGATAAGCTTTTTGTGGAGCAGAAGGAACAAGAATATGTGATTATATAGTTGGATCCTATAATGGAATGTTAATTAGGATTAGGCACATTTATAAGAACTCAAATAATGTTAGGACAGTGGCATTGAAAGAAGAGGAAATGTGAAGCATCTAATCAATGGAACCTGAGTTTAGATAGCAAGTAACATCTGTAAAAGCTTACATCTGAATTAGTTGTTGAAACTGAGTTTAGATGTCCGTTTTCTAGTTGTCAAGGTACAGTTACCTTAGCTGTCAATGCAGTCAGAAATCTGGGGAAGAATAAACTATAATTAGTAGTCATATATCAATTAAAAAATGACAGAGTCCACTAGCCAACAGTTCCCTGTGGTGTCTGTGGTCTTCATGGCAACTTGAATGGAGTCAGTCTGGCTTTCAAGCCCACAAGGCTTTTTTTTTTCCCCTGTGGAATGGATAGGTGTGTCATGAGAAATGACTTACCCCGACTTAGATAAGTCAATTGACTCTGAGGGTATCCAGTTTGGTCCACTGTGTTTCTCAGTGGTTATCATATCACAATCCAGGCAGTATCTTGAAGGTCTGTCTATATCTTCTGAGACCTTATGGGGTAAATTGTTAAAGACTTCAGGAGATTCTGTCTGTCATAAACTTAAATATATTAATAATTAGCAGACTTCTGACAAGATTGAAGGCTATATCAATTGCTTATATCTGAATTATATAACTTGTGTTTCTTAATTTACATATTTGAGAATGTATATAGTAAATTTAGGATAATATAATTTAGTGACAATATTAAAAATTATTTTTCAAGGTAGGATAGGAACAACCATCTTAAGTAACCTTGACAGGTTGTATAGTATAAAAAAAAACACATTTTAGGAAAGGGGATAACATTTTCAATGTAAATAAAGAAAATAATCTAATAAAACAAAACAAAACAAAACACATTTTGTGGAGGTGGAGGCAGCTCCAGGCACTGGGTGAGCAACAGAACAGTTGGGACTGATTACACAGAGCAGTCCGCAACCCTTTCTCCTCTGCAGAGTTAGAAACAGGTACCTGAGCATGGATGCCATTTCAAGACAGCTGTGGTGACAGCAGCAGCAGCAGTGTGTTTACTTTGGCCAAGCAGGGTGGGGTGGTACTTCCTCCTAGCATCTATGCTTATGGCTATTGGAGTCCTTGGGGGTGGGGGTATGGGGGGATTAAACACTGGAAGTAGCATGTTCTCGTATCCCTGCAACACACTATTCTTGTGGCAGGGTGGTGGGAAACGGCTTCTCAATGAACAGAGTCCAAAGAGGATAGGGCGAAAGTGGGTTTTTTCTCGCTGCTGTAGTGGGTGGGCCCAAACAGGACATCCAAAAGCAACTATAGTAGTGCTCAGAGTGGTCACAGAAGGCAGTGGCAATAGCAATAGGGGCAGATAGGGCAGGCAGGGCCAAAGCTGCTTTTCCCACGGCTGTGAGCGAAGCAGCCAGGTTGGGCCCAGCGGCAGTGTTGAGGGGTAGAGCATAGGAACCCCTCGCACAAGAAAGCATGCAAGTGTAGGGGCCTCTGGTGGTTGCACATGTGGGAAAGCAAGTAGCAGACAGAATCCCTGGCAGGATGCAAGGGGCAGAGCCACACCCACTTTTCACACAGCAAACCAGGAGCAGTGCTAATGAGTAAATGTGAGAAAGGAGAGGGCAGTAGACAGAGTCCTGGCAGGGGGCGGGGCCTGGACCATGGCAAGAGAGCAGGAATGAGAGCAAATGGGGGAGCAGAGACAGGGAAACCTATACTACAGATCCCTAGTGAGAAAGTGCGTTTAGTGGCCACGTAGAGATATTGTTTTCTGCTTACTGTTAATTAGACCAAATCATCTCAGTAAGTAGGGACAAGGTGGCAAACAGACCCATGGGTGAGAGAATAGGGTTATTAACTACCTTTACCAGTGTTCTGAGGGGTATAAACTAGAGAGATTCTATCACAAGCCAGACCACCAGGTTGTCGCGTGATGGGCTAGGGACTAAGCTCAGAGCTGGTGCCCATGAGCACACGGAGAGCAGTTTATCCAGGCCTGGCCTGAGAATCACAGCCACAAGAAAGAAACTGTCTCAAAAGGAGAGAGGAAAATATCGCACAAGGGAAAATGTCCTAGAACATTTGAAATGTCAGTGAAATGACTGAATGTCTCCATCCTCAAGGGCAGCACAGGGGGAGCTCCAAGCTCAAGAAATCTTTCCTGGCACCATGTGGATATTTACCAGTGCGGGGAGGGGGCTTACCAGTCCTCCAATGTTTAGGCTAGGGAGCGTTGGATCTCCATGTTGTAGCAGGGACGATGCAAACCTGTAGAGTTTCTAAATCCAAGTCACAGTACCATATGATGTGTTTATAAAAAAAGATAAAGGGGGGTGGGGGGATACGTTCTATAGAGGTGTGGTCAGGTATGGGGGAAGGAGGTACCTCTGCTGGCCCACGTTGACTCATCTCTTCCCCCTGAGGGACCAGCCACATGATGGTATAGTGTAGTATGGAGACCTTTGGAGGCTGCTTGGCAGGAATCTGACATTGTCCAAGGACAAGGAAATGGGCTTCAGGCAGGAATCTTGACATTGGCCATGACAAGGAAGGAAGCTCAGGTAGGAATCTAATCTTAGGTTAGAACAGGGAAGTAAGCTCAGGCAGGAATCTAATTTCAGGGAGGAACAAAAGAAGTAGGCTTCAGACAAGAATCTGATTTGGGGCTTGAACATGGAAGTAGGCTCAGATATTTCCTCATCCTGACAAGCTACAACAGAATGATCAGGAGACTTTGCTTATTGCCTTGCTTGTTCCTTGACTATTAGTGTTTATTGTACTGTTTGCCCTTATTGTTTGCATGTAATTAAAATGGTATAAAAGCAGTTTGGGAAAAAAAAATAAACCTCAGACTCAGAACTGGCTGGCATCATGCTAGAATGTCTAATTTTTTTTCTTTCTTTCTAATCCTCACTCCTATGCTAGAGAACCTGTTGGCTGATTGAGCTCGCTTGGTCAGTATAGAATAGAGTTTATTAAGGGCATGGGGAGGGGAGTTAAGGTGGTTGTAGCGGCAGAGAGAGAGAGAGAGAGAGAGAGAGAGAGAGAGAGAGAGAGAGAGAGAGAGAGAGAGGAGGCCAGCTATGAGCACGTGGAGAGAAAGGGGGTAAGGGAATGGGGAGGCGACAGGAGCAGGAAGGGAAGAGCAAGAGCAAGAGATCAAGGAGGGGGCAAGCAGCCCTTTTTATAGTTGAGCCAGGCATACCTAAGTGTTGCCAGGTAACTGTGGGGTGGAGCTTAGACAGAATGCTAACAAGGTCACTGGTGGGAATTGATCCCAGGTACTATGGAAGAACAGACAGTTCTACTTAACTGCTGAGCTAGCACTCTAGCTCCCACATTTTCTTTCTTACATTTGCAGATGAGGAGGAGGCCAGGATTGAGTGGTCAGCTTATGTTAAGGGTTTTTTACATGTGGTTTTATCTCTTGTTAGGAAGTAGAAGGATGAGAGACATCTGAGAGGGAGTGGGAGAGGGATGGTAAAACTACAGTTAATAACTCACTCCAGAAGTAACAGTCTAGGTCCATCATCTGCATTCAAGTACTTCTTCAAGCTTCCATCTCTCACCATAGTGCCTCTAGGCATTAAGTTTCTAACACAAAAACTGAGGGGGAACATTCAAACTACAGCATCTTCTGACTTCTTGTGTGTTTTAATTCACAGACAACCAACATGTGAGTTTAAAAGAGAGCCCATTTGAGGCAGGAGAGAGACTTAGTGATTAAGAGTGTTTTCTGCTCCAACATAAGACCTGAATTTGATGCCTACACCCCACACTGGGCAGGTCAAACTTGCCTGTAATTCCAGTTTCAGGGGATCCAATGTCTATTTTTTTCCCTTTGGTATCTGTGAGCATGCGCACACACACAGGCTACATAAACTTACACAGGTGCACATGAATGAATAGACAAGGGCTTTCCTTATTGATGGCTTAGTGCTTAAGAGCACTGTCTTCTCTTCCAGAGGTCATGAGTTCAATTCCCAGCAACCACAGGATGGCTCTCATCTACCTATACTGGGATCTGATGCCCTCTTCTGGCATGAAGGTATACATGCTGATAGAGCACTAATACAGTTTTAAAGAGAGATGATAGATAGATAGATAGATAGATAGATAGATAGATAGATGTCAAAAGATTTACAAAACCCAACATAATCTCCATTTTAAATCTACCCTAGTTTTTAAATCCTACACTGCTTTATTATGAAATGAATCCATTAGCTTCCAAGAAGAACTTATTCAGATTATTTTCTGTTTTCTACAAGATTTTTTTTCCATTTCCTTTTTCTATTTTTTCAAAGTCAAATGATTAAAATGTTAGGAAATAATAGGTTAAAAGGCAGCATTCTTAAAATTTTCAGTTTTCTAAATCATCAGTCTCTTGTTTCATAAGAAAATATCTTGCTGCCAATAAATCTTGAAGTGACACTTTGATTCCAGCATATCCTGTTTAATACACTTACTTTAACAAAAGAGGGATCAGGGATGTGAACAAAGGAAGACCAAGGTAAAATTATTGCATAATTCTGCATTTGCATAGTGTGGACATTACTCCCCAAGATTATTTGGTCCAGAGAGCTGAGCATATAAATATCACATTCTGCATAGATAAAATCAATTTCCTCCATAGAAAAAAATGTCAGCTGTGAGCATCTTAATATAGTTCATTAAATTATGCTGTGGAAAGGGAACAGTCAGAGAGAATTTCAGTAAAACTGCCATTGTTGTCTTCTGCTGCCTTTATTTTCATGTCTTAATTACTACAGATACAGTGAGACAATTTTCTCAGAGGGGAAAAAATCTGAATGTATCATCATTTAAGAGTAAAATATATTTAGGGAAAATAAAGTGTGTTTTGATGAGGTATTTAGATAGCAGTAAAGATATTTATATTGACCAAGGACTTTCGGGTGACCCACTGATATTTTGTTTGTTTGCATTATGTAGAGTGCATGGTCATTGCCTCTTGTGAAGGCAGACTGTTCTCTTTTGTCCCTTTCTGATATTCAAATGCCAGAGAATTGGTGTTCAAATGTTTTTATGGTAGAAGAAGAAGCAATCAGACTTTTCCTTGAGTCTAAAAATCTTACCTCCACTCCTAACAAATTAACTTGATATTTCTGTTTAAAAGCATAAAGTCCAATATCCATGATAGCCTTTCTTATAATACATGTAGCATCAGTATTGAGTGAATGGATTATGGTTCTCCTCCAAGCTGCAATGTTTGTCTTTCTCATTATCCAGAGGACTCTCTGGCAAAAACCTTTCATTTGCAATTACCACAACATCTCATACCAATTACACTGGTGCACTTGTATTTGGATTAGGTTTTTTTCATCCAACGTTGGAATTGTGGAGTTGACTAATTTGGAGTACACTTAAATGGTGAACATTAAAACACTTATTATTTACTAGGGTGTACTATTAAGTGTACATAAGGCTCTAGTATTTGAAAACCAGATGTTTGTTTTGTTTTTGTTTGTTTGTTTGTTTTTCCCTGAAAGCCTGGCAATAAGGCACAGAGTCCTTAAGTGCCGAGCAGCAGTTATGCTGTAGAGGGAGATATCACAGTCACCATACAATCTCTTTTTCTTTTCCAAATGGTGTGTGTGTGTGTGTGTGTGTGTGTGCGCGCGCGCGCGCGCGCGCGCACGCACGGGCTCACAGGCCAAGTGTATGCAGATGCATGCAAATGCCAGGAGATGGCATTAGATCCTATGGAGTTAGAGGTCCAGGCATGGGCCCCATGTAGGTGCTAAGAACTCAACCCTCATTGTTTGCAAGAGCTCTAAGTGTTCTTAGATAGTAATCCACCTCTCCAGCCTCTCCCCATGAACAGTTTTTCTAAGACTACTCCAGAGCAGATACAAAACAGATGATGAACTCATTTAAAATTTCAATATTTATTTTTCCACAGTATAGTCTGGGAAGCATTTCTCATCTGCAATAACTATAACACCTCACACCTCCATTCCTGTTGGTACACACCTCTTTCCAGGAACCCATTCCCACTCTGATATCTATTACAAATGTGTGTGTGTGTGTGTGTGTGTGTGTGTGTGTGTGTGTGTACTGAAAACTTTAATGACTTAGATGGTAACTGACAGTTTAGAGCATTTCACATTTTGTCTTCATCTCATTTTTTTAATATATTGAAATTAATTGATTTTAGCAATGAAAATAATTAGGTGTTGAATTTCTCTCATTCATTGATAGCTAGACAAAATTTTACTCAAACAATGACAAAAATATGGTCTCAACTGTCTTTCTTTCTGTTATTTCATGAACTTTGTTGATCATCAACCAGTTGGTAAAACGTTTCTCACAATTTAAAAGATGTGCAGCATGGTATCCCTTTGTAACTCCTGGGATACAGGGCAGATCAAAAGTGTGTTATGATCTCTATAAAATCTATGGCTGCCATTGTTAACAGTTTATAAAAGAAACTTTGGTTCTTTTAAAGTAAAGCCAGTGGTTTTCTTTTTCCTAATAGCTGTTGATAAAAAGGAAGAAAACAAATCAACGACTTTCTATTGACACATAAAAAATGAACAGAGATATGAGCATAAAGCAAGAGTGAAGAAAATAAAGGGTGAGAAAAAAGGCTAAAGTGAGCCAGCTTTATCCCGGGAAGCTAGGATGGATATATACTCCTCTCCACCTACTCTCTTGTCAAAGCCTTACAAAAATATCAGTGGTAATGAAAAAATGTAAACCAAGCATGTGACAACCAACTTGGGCTAGAAATATGCTTATGACAGAACCAGCTTCAACCCAAGCCCTTTCTGAAGCCTATAGAGGTAGCCATGATCATAGCCAACTGGAGGCAGAGACTCCAAAGCCCACATATCTAATGTTCTGAATTAACATTCCTTTTTCTTTAGTTAGTTCCCCACCCTCTTCCTAACACAGTTCCTCTCTGGGCATGCTAGAGTAAAAGGGTATGATTTAAATATAAGTGACTTGATTTCTGATTCCACTATATATTAAAAACAAGCAAAAAGCTGGGGTTCCCATTGTCTTTATTACATATATATATATATATACTTCCATTTGTGATGTGTTTTCTTGGGGGCGGTGTAAATACCATTGCCCATATGTAGATGTCAGAGGACAGCTTGTAAAAGTTGGTTCTCTCCTCCCATCAGGTAGGATTCAAGGATCATACTCTGGAAGTCAGGACTAGGAGTAAGCCTCTTTAAACCCTGAATCATCTCTCTGGTCCAGAACTTCATATCTTCATTTACAAAGTTCTGTTAGACATGAAGACTTTCAAAGATTCCTTTTATGATTAAATGAGAGGTCACAAAGTCAGTAGCTTTTCTGTCCTCTATTTCTGACATGATGGAATGCTTAACCACAGTCCCTAAAGCAGCAAATTCAAAGGATCGTTGATAGAAATCTCTAACAATGTAGACCAAGCATTCTTCCTTTGATTATCTAGGACATTTTGTTATAGTAACTGAGTGCTAAATAGAGTGTATGTATTTAAATATATCCAATCATAGAAAAGCCATAGTAAACCTGTGGCCAGTTTACCCACACAGGGCATCTGTCATGAGTAAAGTTGTTCTAGATGAGTTGCTAAGTATTGGGTGAGTAAATGGGAGATCTATACCATATACGTGCACTGGAGAAGATTTTATGGACATTGTCAACTATTCTTCAGCTCTCTAATGGTACAGCACCCTGGTAAGTTACCCATGTTCCAATAGATGGCCACACCTAATAGTACGTGAATAACACACTTTGAACTTAACTTCTTTTTATTATTTAAATAAAGAGGGCAAAATGTTGGGTGGGTTGACTATGACGGATAAATCTGGAAGAAGTTGGAGGAGTAGGTTGAATATAATCAAAATACACTGTAAAAAATTCTGAAAGAACTAATAAAAATAATTTTTAAAGATTTATTTATCTATCTATGTATATGAGTACACTGTAGCTGTAGAGATGGTTGTGAGCCATCATGTGGTTGCAGGGGATTGTACTCAGGACCTCTGCTCACCCTGGCCTCACAATTTATTTATTATTATATGTAAGTACACTGTAGCTGTCTTCTGACACACCAGAAGAGGTCATCAGATCTCATTATGGATCGTTGTGAGCTGCCACGTGGTTTCTGCGATTTGAACTCAAGACCTTTGGAAGAGCAGTCAGTGCTCTTAACTGCTGAACCATCTCTCCAGCCCAAAAATAAATTTCTATTTTTAAAGTATTGTTTCATTAACAATAACTTTCTGTATTATCTTTACAATCTTTTAAATTTTTCTTGACTTCTCACTGTTCTCAAGTACTGTTGCTTGTAATGACATGAACATTGCTGTTAGGATTTTGAGTGTCCAAACAATTTGTAGAAGAATAATGAAATTTCTTATCAAAATGCAGCTTCATAGCTTGCTAATTTTACTTTCTTAAACTTCAGAAGAGTTTCCATTTTCTTCTAGCAATTTTGGTTACTTCCTTTTCATGCCATTCATATTGAAGTACAGAAAACCTAGTTCCACAATGAAAACACTTCAACTACACTCACAACTACAGCCAGTGGGAAATTACCACCCTCACTATATTAACACCTATACCTTTAAACACTTGAAAGCAGCAGTAACATAGACTCTTATCCGAATGTGATATCACTATTAAACCACAAGACCCCAGAGACTCAATTAAATCAATAACAACCTTTTTACTTGTGTAGCCTCCAAGTGATGGTTTTGTAGGGAAGCCTCAGAGAGCCAGTAAGTTAGAACTGAACATCTCAGAACAACACACACAGTCTACTTTCTAGACGTACTTTTCCCAGAAAACTTCTTGTTTAAATGATTCCATGATTCTGCTTATATAAGGAAATACATTTTTACAACTTTGTGCTTGAAGTGTTAACAGACGACACTTTTCAGAAACAAGTTTTGTTTCATTTTTCCTCATCAGACTGATGTTGCTGTGAAAAAGATGACATTTTAGGAAATGTTGGAAAGGAACTGTGTGGTTCACTGCAAACTATAAGTCAAGGAATTTCGAGGTTTCAGGAGACTCATATATGAGCACCTGGCACCTGCTTTTTATATGACCTGTGCATTTCCTTTACTGAGTTTGTAAGTGTCTTCCTTTGTTGATTATTTCAAGTCCACACAATTATTATTTAGGTGATTACAGTATGAATCTACAACTTCTATTTTGCAGATTGGAGAAGATAGCAAGCATGGAAATGACTCAACTCTTTGATTTTCCAAATACATGCATATCTGATTTATGATTATTGCAATATTTTATCAATTTTTAGTTTTTTCCTTTAGTGTACACACAATTATTTTCAAAATGGTTTCAAGTTTAAGAGTTAGTTTGTTCTATTTGGGAATTAATATATTTTCTTTCAGACATTGAATTACACATGGAAAGAAGAAGTCAACTGATTGAAACATGTCAGTTCCAGCTAGACTAAAGTGCTTCTGTGGCTTGAGATCTCGTATCTCTCTTAGAGGCGCCTGACTCCACAGCAGAATCTTTAATATCACATGGTTTCTGTCCATTTTGAGTCCCATTCACTCATGAGTACATGGGGGAAACCTCTACAGTTAGATTTATTTGATTTTACAACATAAAATGGAAAGTTTGCTCCACAAAAGTACCATGCTAGGCTTGTGGTTCAATCTTAATAATTTCTATTAACCTTAGGTTTTAAGAATAAGAGCCACAAAACAGAGTTTTATATTAGAGATGTATAAGGACATCTCAAGTTGATTAATGTGGGCAGCCATTCAAAAAATTTTACATATTATACATTGTATCTGTTTATTGAGAAAGAACTCTGGCCTCTAATGCTGTAACATCTTTCCACACTTAGGTTGCTTCATGTATGGTTATATATAATCATTCTGGCTTGCTTCTTACAGAGAGTTCTCAGTGATTACTGTTAATGGTCATACAAGACAAGGCCACCCTATGGCACTGATGTGTCTAGATAAAGAAAAGATCCCTTATAGAAGGGTTCTGTGTAAAGACTGGCAAAATATGAAGGTGACCCAAGCCATGCAAAATTATGGTCAAATGTCACTCTCCTTGATGATAGGAGTGCTGGCATTCCCACTGTCAGTGACAGCCTAACCCATCGCTGTCTCCAACTTCCACATACAGCTTAGCAGTTATAGGCTTATCCACACTTCATGACCACAAAGCCCAGAACAAATCCCCATTGTAAGCTCTACCCTAAACCTGATGGCACATATCAAGAGCCTACAGGTAAATTCCAACACCCTTTTATCAGGGTGCATTCTCCATCCCCAAGATGCTCAGTCAACAGACTTCATATTCAGAATCTTTCTGGTGTGTTTTGTCTCAAATTTATTGAAAACAGGATATAGCAAAGGGAGTGAATATACTGCATCTACTCAACAGTCCACTGGATGCAGAGCATACTGGTAATCCACAGATCCTGATGTTTTGAAAGTGGGCATCATAGAATGGGATAAGGTTATGTTTGTTTTGGGACTTCATTTACTTTTTGAGGTGAGGAAGACATTTATCAAAGGCATTTAATTTGGTAAGGAAAATGCTTGCTAGTCGTACGCAGACAGCCCTGGGTTTGATTCCTACATAAACTAGGATTGGTGTTACATACCCCTAATCACAGTCTTCATCTGGGAAGGCAGGAAGATCAGAAGTTTAGAGTCCACTTCAGCTACATGGGGAGTTAGAGACCAGAATGGACTATATAGATCCTGTCTCAAATAAATAACAGAAACAAAACCCGAATTCCATTAAAGTGTGATTTTTTTTTTCCTTTCGAGAGGGAAAATGTTTAATTTTGAAGAAATGATGTTACTTTTACAATGATTCCTAGAATACATACATACATATATATATATATATATATATATATATATATATATCCTAAAAAATATATCCTAAAGAAATATCTATCTATCTATCTATCTATCTATCTATCTATCTATCTATCTATCTATCTACCACTGTATCATCCAAGTAAGATCTTAGTAAACTTATTTGGAATTATAATGGTTTTTTTGGACCAGAAATTAATAACATGTTTAAGACCCATGGGACAAAGCTGAACCATTTCCTTCTGTTGTAAAGAGCATTTCTTGGAAGGCAGTCGCATTAGTCATTCATGGTTTTGATTATTTGTAAATTTTATACATGTGTATGTGTTTTGATCAACTCTGCCCTCCATCCCCTCCCTTCCCATTCCTCTCTTATCTCCCCACTATCTTTTCCTTCCAACATGGTGTTCTTAAAAAAATCTACTATTTATTTTTTTAATTTTTATTTATTTTTACTCTAAGTGCATGAATATTTTGCCTGTCTTTATATATGTGTGTCCCTTGCCAAAGGATAGTCAGAAGAAGGCATTAGATCCCCTGGAACTGGGTTTACAGACAGTTGTGAGCCCCATGAACATGCTGGGAATTAAACTTGGATCCTTAAGATTCTCTTCACTATTGATCCATCTCTCCAGCACACACACACACACACACACACACACACACATACCACCACCACCACCACCACCACCACCACCACCACCACCACCACCTTATCCCAACCACTCTACATCCATTCATTGGAACGGAGAAGAGAATTTTTAGATAGAAATAGTGGAAGTTAAGCAGCTTCCTGAAATTGGGCTGGTGATACACTTTAGTTTTATAGTATTATACAAAATATTTAATGTTTGCATGCAAATCATAGTTAGAACATAATGAAACACCACAGCTCCATCTTCTCACCTATAAAGCTGGTATTATACTAAGCAGATTAAGTGTAATGATGTGCTCAAACTGCTTAGAATAGCATTGCCATGAAATACATATCGTTTCTGGTTGATAGTAACCTCTAACAAGACAGTGATAACATATATTTAAATACTCTCAGTTGGGTGGTATTACACAAAGACAAAACTATCAAAATCCACACTGTCTAAGGGCAGGGACAATGAAAATTGGGCCACTCTATACAGAAATATTCTAGTTCAGAGAAGGATGTGTTTCATCTAGGGAGTTCCTGATCTGATATAGCTGTTGCTGCTATAGAATGGGAAATCTTGAGCACAATAACATGCCTGTACAAGAATATCTTTTAAGAAAAGCATTGGTGCTAGCCTAAGCCATGATATTAGAAGACTGTGACAGGCACCATGAGCCGGATCCTTTCCTGAAGGAGCCAGCTCTCCAAAGGCCTCATTGTAGCATTTAGACTTTCACTGTTGTAGAAATTTGTTTCTGCTGCCTCCTCTCATCCTTGGTTTTGCAGATTTTTTTATGGCCTCCAAACTCTTCTCAAACTGTAACCCTGGCCTTAACAACACAAAGACAACTACAGAGACTAAAATTCACTGTCCAACAAAGAACAAAAATGATCCCCACTGTCGGTCAGCTTGTACATTTTAAAATTTCATTTTTCAGTGCTAGGAATGTAAAATTAGAAGCTAGAGAGGGACTAATCAGTGAAAGAAGTATGAAAATTATTTGACAAGATTTATTACTGTTAGTAACGATTCTCAAAGTGAGTTTGCATTAAGCGCCAGACAGCATATTTAAAAGTTCTTACCAATGCTACATATTGAAATTGAGACCATCAAAGAAGGTAGAATATTCACTGGGGAATTACAGAATCCAATTTAGAATCAAGAACACAAACACTGGCCTAGTGAGTTACTTTTTCAATAAAATAGCTGCTTACCACAGCCTGTAACAGTAGCTTTGAGATTTGAGGCCTCTTCTGCCCTCTGTGGGTACTGAACTACTGTAGTATAAATTCACATAGATGTACACTTATATTTTTAAAGAATAAATCTTTAAAAAATCTCATTGTAAAAAATATGAAACTTCCTATATTTTGTTAGAATTATCCTCTCTAAGAGAAATTATTATAAAAGGATTTTTACTCTACTTGAGGCCTACTGTAGCAAGTTGAAATGCTTATAGATTTTATTTAGCTAATATTTTATGAATTCAGATAACTAAAATCACAAACATGGGTTGAAGCGCTGTCTTTGTTAGTAACATTACTTGCCAGAAAGCCTGATTGACTGAGTTTAATTTCCTAGTACCTACATGGTGAAAGGAGAGGACCAATCCCCACAAATTATTTTCTGACTTCAATATGTCCTTCATGAATCATATGTGAGCAAGCACATACAAAAATATAAATAAATTAATTAATTAATTAAAAATAAAATTCAAAGTGCTAAAGATAAACATACATCGTCTATGCTTAGAAAATTTTCAACTAAGAGAGTCATTCTGAAAAAATAAATCAGTATATAAGGTATTACTTTTGCTTCACCTTATTTATGATTTACACAGGATGATGAGATCCAGAACACTCAGGTTCAGAATATCAGGTCCATCTGAAAATATCTAAAGTCTGAAAAAAGCAAAAGAATGAAAAAAGATTATCTCTAGTGATACTAGAACTTAGAGCAAGATTTTATTAGTAAAATCTTTCTTTACTGGATTGTAATCTATCACAAGACAATTATGGTCTTGTATATGAAAATGTACTAAATCATTTTCGTTTAGAAAGCTTCTAATGTGGTCTCATAATAAATATAAAAATCAGTAGACTAAAATCTTGTGAATATGAAAAAATTCATGGAAAGTTGTGAGAAGGCAGAATAATTCTATACTAATGAATGATAGTGTTTAGATGGGACTTTGATATATTTGTGACTTTCTTGGACGTTCCTAATATAGTTTCATTAAAGAAAGATACAAATATTTGAGAATATAGTAAGATGCCTATTCTAGATAACACATATGTATATTTTTTTTCTGAATTTAGAAAAGCAGTTATGAAGTAAACTCTTCGATACCGTCTTCTTTACTTCTGTCAACAGAAAGGCACATGGAACATGTGGCCAAGCAAAGCTGTAGGGCCAGGGGCTGGAGTTGCTGCTCAGTGGTAGCATGTGTGAAGTCCTGGATTCAATCACCAGCACTAGAAACCTTAAGACAAGTCAACATTGTTGAGTATTAAAAATCAGATAAGCATTGTTTACAGATATGGTCAGCAACTAACGGCACTGGTTACGCAAGCACTGAGACCATAGTTTTGATGCAAGTCCCAATGCAACAAATATAAGGTGTGGTCCTATGCACGCGAAGAGCCTCAGCCCTGAGCAGGGTATAGCTAGGGGATCAATAGTGCTTGCTAGACACGATCCTAACTAAAAAAGAAGAAAAAAAAAATCAAACAAACACACAAGACATGAACTCAGTTCAAGGAGAGACCCTTGATGCTGCCTTTGACCTTCTCACGTACTCATAAGCTAATAAACATAGACACATCATACACTTAGACTCTGTGTGTGTGTCTCTCTCTCTTTCTTTCATAGGCTTAAATTTTTCAAGATCTACTTGAACTAAGGTTCTTAAATGCTTCAACCTCCCTCCTAGCCAACCAGCCAGATGTAGGAGAAAAGAAAAGTTGATAGGAAATGGGGGATTTGAACCTGTTTAGAAGTAGTTCTTTGTGGGTAATTCCAATATTCCTTGTCAGGATATCAGCAGGCCAGTCCAAAATCAGTAGCAGCAGTTTGATCCAAAAAAAAAAAACCTACAAGGATCTACCAAATTAGCAGCACAGGTCTGTGGAAGCAGCAAGAAGCAGCTGGAATACCACAAGAAGTTTTCTGGCACAATTCTCTCTATGAGGTCATGACAAGTAAGCAAAGATGAGAAAAGTGTTGCAAGGTGAGCCAGTGCAAGAGCATCATCAGTAAAGACCAGTGAAGCCCTTCCAAGGTAAAGAAAGGCAAGAGAGTCTTCTCACTTGCTTTGGGGTTATTTTGTATGTAAACATTATAAGCCATCTCAAGTGTTTACTCCAGCAAAACATCACATGCTCTTTCACAAGACAGCTTCCAGAAAAACACCAGGTATCTGTTCCAGCAAAGCATCTTCTCCTGTGTCTGCTTCAGCTAAATATCCACTCATAAAATATAGTAAAATATAGCATGACACAACTGAGTTTCCAAATATCCGCTCATAAGATATAGTAAAATATAGCATGACACAACTGAGTTTCCAAATATCCGCTCATAAGACAGCTGCTAGTAAAATATAGCATGACACAACTGAGTTTCCAAATATCCGCTCATAAGACAGCTTCTAGTAAAATATAGCATGACACAACTGAGTTTCCAAATATCCTCTCATAAGACAGCTTCTAGTAAAATATAGCATGACACAACTGAGTTTCCAAATATCCGCCCATAAGACAGCTTCTAGTAAAATATAGCATGACACAACTGAGTTTCCAAAGAAATCAGAAACTTCTCTCCTCCCCTCTTAAAACTTCAGGCTAATAAAAACAGAATACAATTTAACCAAGGGAAAAGAAGTCTAAAGAAACAGACTTCTGCATACATTGAATAAGGAAAGTGCTTTAAGGGCAAGGCCTCGTCCCCTAGCCTGTCATGGTTCCAATGTAATTTGACTTAATGACTGATACTGAGCAATTTCAAACCTCCTAAGTGATGCTTTTTCTACATTTAAAATAACAGGACATATAATGATCCTTCATATCATTATAATTCTTATCAATTCGGATCTAAGTCCACTATAGTCATACTCTTTAGTAAGCTGCTATATATTAAACTGAGAATATTACTAAGACAAATTCTATCCTGCCAAGCTTCAGAGAACATTGGCGCAAAAGATACATCAAGTAAAAAGTAACAAAAATCTTGTTACTTTTAGGTAGATTTTAAAATTTGAACAAGCTATGTAGAATTACCCTTTAAGATATTAATAAAGTATTTAGAAGAATATGCTTAGTTAATTTTTAAAATAGAATATTATACAGTCTAAGCTGGTCTCAAACTCCCCAATGTAACTGAGGATCACCTATAATTTTTGATCCACTGAGGGTTGAGACTACAGATGTGTATTAACCTCCCCCAATTTATGAGGTACTGGGAGTTGAACCCTGGGATTTGCTCATGCTAAGTAAGGACTCTGTCAACTGAGCTACACTCATCCCAGCTACATAATATAAAAATATAATGACTTATCAAGTCATATTTCATATATTTTCCCTTTCATGGTATACATTTTCAATAGACTAACATTACCCCAAAAACATAAAATACAGAAAGACTTGACTGAGGAAGCCTTTGACAAAAATACAATACTCCTTCATGTTAAAAGTCTTGGAAAGATCAGGAATTCAAGGCACATACGTAAACATAATAAAAGTAATATACAGCAAACTAATAGAAAACAACATCAAATTAAATGAGGAGAAATTTGAATTTATCCCATTAAAATCAGAGATAAGACAAGGCTGTCAATTCTATCCCTATCTATCCAATGTAGTACTTGAAGTTCTAGCTAGAGCAATAAGAAAACAAAAAAGAGATCAAAGGGATACAGTTTTGAAAGGAAGAAATAAAGTTATCACTATTCCCAGATGATACATTAATATACATAACTTACCCAAAAGATTACTATACATAACTTGCCAGAGAACTCCTACAGCTAATCAACTTCAGCAAAGTTGCTGGATATAAAATTAACTCAAAGATACCTGTTGCCATTCTTATTATACAAATGATAAGTGAGCAGACAAAGAAATTAGAGAAACAACAACTTTCACAATAGCCACAAATAATATATCTTGGTATAAGTCTAAGCAAGCAAGTGAAAGATCTGTATGACAAGAACTTTAAGTCCCTGAAGAAACAAATGAAAGATGACCTCAGAAGATGGAAAGATCTTCCATGTTCATGGATTATTAGTAGGAACATAGTGAAAATGGACATTTTACCAAAAGTAGTCTACAGAGTCAATCCAATCTCCATCAAAATACCAACACAAATGTTTTTTACAGACATTGAAAGAACAATTCTCAACTTCATATAGAAAAACATAAACCCAAGATAGACAAAACTATTCTCAACAATAAAAGAACATCTGGAGGAATTACAATCCATGACCTTAAGCTGTACTAAAGAGCAATAGTGATTTAAAAAAAAATAAAAGCTGCACAAATGCTCCCTTTAACTCTTTCAATGTGTGCTTTGTTCTTAATTCTAGGAAGGGGTGACGTGTCCTCATTTTGACCTTCATCCCACAATCAGTCACCAAACATAGACACTATAGCATATGCCAGCAAGATGGTGCTGAAAGGGCCCGGATATAGAGGTCTCAGGGGAAAATATACCAATGCCTGGCAAACATGGAGGTGGAAGCTCACGGTCAGCTACTAGATGGAACACAGGGTTCCCAAGGAAGAAGGAGCTAGAGAAAGTACCCAAGGAGCTNACCCAAGGAGCTGAAGGGGTCTTCAACCCTATAGGTGGAAGAATAACCATGAACTAACTAGTACCCCCTGGGCTCACGTCTCTAGCTGCATATATAGAAGAGGATGGCCTAGTTGGCCATCAGTGGGAAGAGAGGCCCCTTGGTTATGCAGACTTTATATGCCCCAATACAGGGGTACGCAGGGGCCAAGGGGTGGGAGTGGGTGGGTAGGGGAGCAGGGCCAGGAGGGGGGAGGATATAGGGAACTAGCTGGATAACACTTGAAATGTAAATGAAGAAAATATCTAATAAAAGTAGTAAAAAAAAATAAAAGCATGGTATTGGTACAGAGACTGGTAGGTTGATCAAGGGAATATAAACAAATAGGCAGAGATAAACCCACACTCCTATGGACACTTGATCTTTGACAAAGAAGTCAAAACTATACAGTGGGGAAAAAAAGAAAGCATCTCCAACAAGTAGTGCTGGCCTAACTGGCAGTCTGTATGTAAAAGAATACAAATTGATCCATATTTGTCATCCTGCACAAGGCTCAAGTCCAATTGGATCAAAGATCTCAACATAAAACTGGATACACTGAATCTAATAGAAGAGAATGTGGGAAATAACCTTGAATGCATTGGCATAGGAGAAAACTTCCTGAATAAAATACCAATGGTTCAAGCTCTAAAATCAACTATTGATAAATGGGATTTCTTGAAATGGAAAGCTTCTGTAAGGCAAAGGACACTATCAACAGGACAAAACGGCAACCTACAGATTGGGAAAGGATCTTCGCTAACCCTCTATCACACAGAGGGCTAATATCCAAAATATAAAATGAACTCAAGAAGCTACACTCCAGAAAACATCAAACAACCCAATTTTTAAAATGGGGTACAGAGCTAAGCAGAGAATTCTCAGCAGAAGAATCTCTAATGTCCAAGAAGCACTTAAAAATGTTCAATATCCACCCTCTCCCACCCCTTGGCCCCGGCGTTCCCCTGTATTGGGGCATATAAAGACTGCATAACCAAGGGGCCTCTCTTCCCACTGATGGCCAACTAGGCCATCCTCTTCTATATATGCAGCTAGAGACACGAGCCCAGGGGGTACTAGTTAGTTCATGGTTATTCTTCCACCTATAGGGTTGAAGACCCCTTCAGCTCCTTGGGTACTTTCTCTAGCTCCTTCTTCCTTGGGAACCCTGTGTTCCATCTAATAGCTGACCGTGAGCTTCCACCTCCATGTTTGCCAGGCATTGGTATATTTTCCCCCCGAGACCGCTATATCCGGGCCCTTTCAGCACCATCTTGCTGGCATATGCTATAGTGTCTATGTTTGGTGACTGGTTCGGGAGGGGGGAGAATATAGGGAACTTTCTGGATAACACTTGAAATGTAAATGAAGAAAATATCTAATAAAAGTTGAAAAAAAATAATAAAAAGTTTAAAAAAAAAGTTCAATATCTACCTTACACCAATCAGATTGGCTAAGATAAATGGACCCAGTATGCTATGCAATCTAACTCAAAGAATTCTGTATATCCTTTATATACTTGCTCAACAATATTTATTACTGCTCTATTAACAATAGCCAGGAAACAGAAATAGTCTACATGTCCATCAACATATGAGTAAATAATTAAAACGTTGTTCATGTGAACAATGGAATATTATTCAGCTGTAAAGAAAAATTTAATGCCAATTTTAACTGCATAGAACTTCATTGGGTTGTATAGAACAGGAGGCTGGTTAATTTTGGTGTGTACTCTTTTTATTCATTTTCAAGATTTTTAAATGAAAAAGTTTATAAGATAAAAAATGAAATTACAAAACTTTCAGGAAAATGAATGGAGCTGAAATAATCATTCTAAGTGAGGTAACCCAGACCCAGAAAGACCAACATTTTACTTACTTTATATGTAGGTGCTACATCTGAATATAGATATGTGTGTTTAAGTTAGACTACCCATAGAAGTTAGAAAACCATTAAGGTGTTATGGAGAAGAACAGGTAAAAAGGTAGAGAAAGCTGGTAGAATGCAGGGTAAAGGAGAATAATATAATAGGAAGGGTTACGTGGGTAGGAGTGGGAGGGATATAAGAGGAAGTACTCCAGTGAAAGATAGCTAACACTAAGACCTTTGAAAATACCATATGGAAATGCAAAAATGGAAAAACTTCCTTTAGAGAGGGGGGGAGAGGGAGAGAGATAAAGAGAGAGAGAGGGAAAGAGAGAGGGGGAGAGGGAGAGAGAGAAAGAGAAAGAGAAAGAGAGTAAGGAGAGAGAGAGAGAGAGAGAGAGAGAGAGAGAGAGAGAGAGAAGAGATAAGCAGGTTTTAATGGAGTTACCCTGTAAAAGTAACTTCTCCCTAAATATCATATATTAGTAAATAAATATCCAAGAATGGTATGGGTTATTTCTTTTTGAGTTGTTGGTCAACGAGGTCAATAAACAGCCCCCCAATTACAAGCTATTTCCATCGGCATTAGTTACTTAAAACATCTCATGCTTGATGATAGGACATGGAGAAATTAAGATGAAAACTGACCTAGAAGATTCATCTCTACTGTCTACCTATCATGACAGGTTTAATACATGCTGTAGCGGGTCTCTTTGCTATTCTGTGCGTTCTTTTTCGTTTCACCCTATATCCCTGCTGTTTCACCCCTTAACACTAGATAGGGGGAAAACAAGGATAGAGGGAAAAGAGGAATTAGGAAACCCCCTGAATCTAATTTCTTTCCTTTTGCTTCTTCTCTGATCATGCCTACTAATAAACCACAACCAATCTCCCTAAACTACCAACAACCAGTACACCTATCAGGGTTCTAGCATTTATACACCTCTGAAAAGTTTCAAGAAGTCTAAATGTCACACAATTACAGAAACTACCTGTTGCTAGCAAAATCACACTTCTGCTAGAGCACCGGGCAAACCATGGTCAACTGCTGTGGATAGTCCAAAGCTGGCCCACGTCCCTATTGATTAGTTAAAAAAAAAAAAAAAAAAAAAAAAAAAAAAGCTACAGGGAATGATCATCATGAGCTAGCTAAGCCTCTTTGTTTAGGCAAAGAAAAAACTTAAAAATACTTACTAGGAGTGACCAGGAAAAAAATGGGTTATGGGACCTTCTTTAGTGATAACAGAGTGAGTGTAGATCTAAATACATTTCTGACAAGGCTCAAGAGGAAAATTCTTCTTTAGTGATAACAGAGTGAGTGTAGACCTAGATACATTTCTGACAAAGCTCATTGAAAAATTCTGCTGCAAACCCCATCATTTCAAGCAACTCAGGGTATGCTGAAGGAACCCTTCAGTGAAGCACAAGTCATGGTGAGAGCTGTATGGCATTGTTCCTAAATCCTGTCAGCAGAACCCAAAGTAGAAAGGTTTCACCAGATCCATGGAGTATGTCTTTTCAAATCTGCAAGGAAATTATAGCACTTAAGTATTAGTAAAAATAGGTTGAAAACAAAACCAATCAGGACAGGAATACAGATCTAGTTCTCAGGTAGGTTTCTCCTTGCATAACACAAACTGAGAATATTGTGGACAAATAAGGTCAACAAAAGCATGGAGAGGGTAAAGCCAGGACTACCAAAGCCATGCCTTTTCCTGGAAACAGAATCAAGGAACATTCAACATTTGCTTAGCTCATTTCAAAATTATTATGGTAGCTGTCTCACCAACTATCTCCACACTCTAGAAATTGTAATGCCAGCAGTCATTATCCTGTGGCATGCTGTCTTGGTAGGAGAACACTTGTTTCCCTAATGTCCCAGGTCTACAGATACAGAGCTGTGTCTCAGCTAACTTCCTCCATCAAGTGAACTCACCCCCACTTGAACCTACCTTGAAGGGAAGATCTTGGATTTAGATTAAGTTATAAAATTATCTTGCATTCTCAAGGAACAGGGTGTTTTTGTGCACTTAGAAGACTATTTGGGGGTCTGAGCAGAGACCTTGTTAGATAGTCTCTATAATGTTCTCTCCTGATGGTAATGAAATAAAATAAAACCATTCTTTGCACAACTGGCTTTTAACCAGAATATTTTAGAGTTGAGTGAATGCAACTTCTCTTATTATTTATGATTCTGTCTTGCCATTTGGCCCTTTCTGTCTTTCCCTTTAGCACCTCTAATAACCATTAGAGTTTTATGAGACAATGGACTCAAGAAAACTGACAGTGCAAAAAGTGAAAATTTTCACTGAAAAGATGAAATTCTACCAATAAACATGAGTGTCTGGAAAGCAGATCCTTCACTTGTCAGTCATTTAGATTGACACCTGTAAATGTATTAGTAGTCAATACCATCAAAAACCTTTCAAAAGACCCTCAAGGAGAGAACACAAGTATACCATGCCTAAGTTCATGACACACGCTGTGAGGTAAGTAGAACAGAAGTGTTTATGCCTCCAACACAATGATAATCTCTACATGGCAATAGTTAAGAAACATACCTTTCATACAAAGCCATGTGTTTTACTATGTGGCAGATAGTAAGATAAAATACCTTCAATAGCAAGCAGGCACCCTCTCTTTTTGAGGAGTCTTTGCTTTGTATCCCTTTGGTGATTTTTAGAATTTTTCTAGGTTTTGTACATTACTAGAAATATTATCTTTCATGAGGTAAATTATTTCCAATAATTTAAAATCTTATGCAGAGTACTTTCATAAAATGCTTGCCCCATAAATTCATTCCAATTACCTAAATTAGAAAGCTTGAGAGCTCAGATACAAAACCCAAATGAGAAAGCAATCAAAGCAAGGTCACACTTTGGTCCAATTACTGTAGGGTTGTTGTTGAAGAAGCAAGAAAGAAAATATGTGCCTATGCTTGTCTAGGTGTTTGTGTCACATACAAAATCTGTGGATCTATGGGTACTTAGGGGATGTTAAATGTGTTCTCTGAGTTTTATCCCTTCAGCCAGGATTCTCTGTAACCCCAACTTCAGCCAGGACTCTCTGTGACCCTCCCTTCAGCAGGACTCTCTGTGACACCATTTTAAATTCATGATCATCACTAGTGAAACCCCAAATCAGATATGAAGCACTATACCATAGTATATTTTCCTATTATAAATAAAAGGATGAAGGGTCTCCTGTTAAGCTTTGAAGGTGTCTTCTCAAAGTATGTGGCAGAAACTTGCACAAAGGCAGCTTGGGCAGGTGCCACTGGTGAGACCTGACTGGGTCCTGCAAAGGTGGAGAAGATGAAGAAATGAATTACATGAATACTCCCTCCCCCTTCTTTCCTCCTTCGTTCCCTCCCTTCCTTCCTCTTTCCATCTCTCTCCACCTCATAGTTTCCTTCCATCTTCTACAATAGTATTATATAACAAGAATAACCTCAGTAAAAACTAGTCCCCTGATCATGGACTTCCCAACCTCAATAACCATGAGCTATTAAGAGTCTGATTATCCTAAATTACCCAGATGAGGTTATTCTATGAAATCAGCAGAAATGTATTCAACTGGCTTCCTGCTGTGATTATTTATTTCAATGTCTATATATTTTTAAGGTACTATACTCCCTTGAATACAACTTACCCTGGGACATCAATGGCAAACTGGGAAATTTTTCTCTGGAAACTTCCAAGGGTATGAGTTGTGGGAGAGAGAGAGAGAGAGAGAGAGAGAGAGAGAGAGAGAGAGAGAGAGAGAGAGAGAGAGAGACCTTCAACTCCAAGAACATGTCAGCGTGATTTATGTTATAATAGATATGAGCACCAGGAGGCTGATGGAGGAAGAAGCGGCCCCCCTGTGAGCCTGTGGGATGAGGACATGGGCAGTTTTCCAGAAGAACAGTTCGCCAGCCAGCTCAGGTTTCCCTTCTCCTTCTACGGCTAATGCAATTTCACCTCTGACTTTAACATTCTGTTTGGGATTTTATTCTTTCCTCTTCTCTCATGTTTTGCTTTATTTTCTGCCCAATAATCCTCTTTTCAACAACACAGCGAGCTCTCGTTGGCTTAGCTATCAGATTAAGCCGATGGCAAATCCTAAAAAACCCTAGCCATCTCTGCTGTATCCTGAGGAGGTTGGAGATGTTAGTCCATGAAACGTAGCTGGAGCAAGGCATTGGAGAGGAACAACAACAAAAAGGAGCTTAGGGAGCCAAAGGCTCAGAAAGAATGTCAGAATTGGCAGGGGAGGGTGTGCAGAGCATCCCGGGGGACACGCTCTCAGTGGACGCGAACAGATGGTGGAAAAGAAGAATTATATATAGACACACACATATATTTAAAAGCTGTAGAGCATGGCCCATGGAGATCGAGTAGGCTGACAATTAGCATACCATATTATCTATTATTTTTAGTTTGCAGATCCCTATTTATTTCTCTCAAGGAGTGCTCTTAGCATGCCACAGATTTTGAAATGAGGGACTCGGGGAAGGGTGGGTGAGATTAGGAGAGATCAGAGTGACTCAGTGGAAAACGAGCGCAGATGCTATGGCACGATGCCATCCCATCTTCCTGGGCAGCCACACAGACTGGCTAATGAAATTGTCCGGGACTTTGCTGGGGCTCCAGAGCTCTCGGCTCCAGGGACTCCGTGGTGAGGAACATCCAAGGCTTTTTCCTTGCCCTCCACTTTACACATAGCAGCATGTGCTCTGATAGTCCTGGGGTTTGTGGACCCTTTCCGTAGTTTCTGAGCTTGAGCATACACACATTAATCTCAGGAACTTTTTTTCCTATGTTAAAAGAATAAAAAAGATTGAGCCGGGTTTAGCTGTTCCCTGAAAGGTTTTGCTAGAGCGTGATTAATACAAACATGGATGCTCACATTTGGAATGAGCAAAGAGTCCCCATTGAAGGAGTTAGAGAAAGGACTAAAGGACCTGAAGGTGTTTACAACCCCATAGGAAGAACAACAATATCAACCAACCAAGCCACCCCAGAGCTCCCAGGGACTAAACCACCAACCAAAGACTACACATGGAGGGACTCATGGCTCCAGCCACATTGTAGCAGAGGATTGCCTTATCTGGCATTAGTAGGAAGGGAGGCTCTTGATCTTGTGGATGCTCAATGCTCCAGCATAGAGGAATGCTAAGGAGGTGAGACAGGAGTGGGTGGGTGAGTGGATGCTAAAAAGTCCAAGAGGAGAAATAAGGGAAAAAAAGAAGAAAATGATCAGTCATTATTAAAAAGTGTGTTGTGTAAAATGAAAAACAGATAGGAGGAATAATACCTTGAGTAATCTATGGCCCCAAATATCTTCTTGTGTTTTGTTCAACACTGTAGGACATATACTGAAAGATGAAATGCAGAGCACTGTATTGCTGTGATGACAAACGAGCTCATAACTAGCTAATGGGAAGATGGGAAAATAAATCTACTGAAGAAAGGCTTTCAGGACCCCTTGGAAATTTGAGCCTCTCCTCATAGCACTATGGTCATTTCTACTATCTGGACTAATCTGACCAAATCAAAATCAAAATCATAGGAAGAGTAACAAATATGGATAGTCCTGTGTTGTCAATTTAGGATCCATGTTTATTTAAAGAATCTGTGAGAAAAGATCAGGAAGTACAGACTGTTTTTATTTTTATTTCCTTTGGTAGTCCTGTTCCCCTGTTAGCTTAATCTCCCTCATTCTCTTTCTCTCTCTCTCTCTCTCTCTCTCTCTTTCCTCTCTCCAAAATCCCACACAGGCCAACATCAGTGAATTCTCATATGAATTAGTCAAACCATTCTGTCTAGATTTCCTTTTGCCTTTAAATCCAAACCAACTGTTACAGAAAACCAATGATTTGAAAATATATTTTATTAGTTGATGCATTGCAAATGGACTCAGGAAGCCAATGAAGGTGGAGTGAAATCAGGATGTAAATGATGGGTATGGAGGGGTAAGTGACAAAAACAACAACAACAACAACAACAACAACAACAACAACACCCAAACAGGTCTGGGGTCTGGGGAGATACCTAAGTTGTTAGAGAGCAAGCCTTAGAAATATGAGGATATGAGTTCAGTCCCAGGAAGACATGGATTTTTTTTTTTTTTTGGTCAGGTTTATAATGTGAATCCCAACACAGGGGTGAAATAAAAGAATACAGGGGCTCGCTGGTAAGTTAAATCTGTGGGTTCGAAGGGTGGTGAGGACTGTATCTCTAAAAAAATTAAATAAACAAATAAGTGAATAAGTAAATAAGTAAATAAATAAATTTAAAGTGAATGGCATCTGAGTAATGATAGCCAAATCTACCCTCTGGCTTTCACACATGCATAGGCACACGCACATATGCACACATACAGACACACATACAAATACACATACACACAAGTAAACATAGATAAACACACATATACACACCCATACACACACGTGTAAACATACATAAACACACATATACACACACATACATACATGCACATACACAAAATATACATAAATATAGGTTATTTGATTTATTCATTAACATCTTAGTCATGCAAATTATAACTTTATCTAAAATAACAGCGAGTAAGTCTGTATTTGTTACATCCCTTACATGTCTGGATATTGAAAAACTTGACACTCATATTTCATTAATTTTTTACAAACTCTTTGAAGTAGTTCTATCAAGATACTAACAGCTCAAATCAAAGGAAATAAAAGCAGGGGCGGCTGAGGAATGTCCTTTCAATTCAAAGTTAAAGTCTGTTTTCAGAGACTTTAACCCTCTCTGTGTTTCATTTCACTCACAGTCATATTGTCAAACTTCATGCTCACAAACTTCAAAGATGCTGGTTACATATTAACATGTGCCTTTCTCACAACTCAGGGTTAAATATCACACACACACACACACACACACACACACATGCATAAGTGTGTGTGTGTGTGTGTGTGTGTGTGTGTGCCCAATGTATTTGTAAGTAGCCTATCATCCTCTTTTACTATTGGAAGCTGTTGTCTCACATGACAATTTTATCTTATAGTTTTTAATAAAGAAGTATTTGCTTTACTCTCACTCACAATGGTATTTGCACAAGCTGTACCTTCCTAACAGATATCACTGTGGCATCCAGTTGAGGAAGGCCTAGTGGTGTTCTGGACATAGACTGTACAGTCATAGATCTTCAACATGCATCTAGAAGCTGAGGAGTCAAGATGATTGTACAAAGTAATGAGATACTCAGAAAACAATACTTATCAGCCTCAAGAGTTCAGTCACTCACTGAAGGTTGCTATCAAGAGAGTCTTGACTCAGGAGTCAGTGAAACAAAAGTCATTATCAGCAAAATAAAACAGGACAGATAAATCCAGAATTTGTTGACTTGTCATTCCTTGAAAGAAAACACCAAAAATATATCAAGTACTATAAACCCCAAAGAGTGTTCCAGCAATATACTACCATATTAGATAATTTTGGTAGTTATATTTCAACAGTTTTCTATGAACAATGGAATGCAGTAGTGGCCTTTGTAGATAGGTGTTAAAAAACAGTATCTAAAATCAATATACCTGTGAGGTATTACTAGGAAATAGATTTTGTTGGATAGTGAAGTTCTACTAAGTGTTACTGTTTCCACTCCTTTCTCAGTTCTTCTGAGATTAAGTCCCTCAGCAGTATGTTTTCAAAGATTTCCAGCTGAAGTTTCTAAACCTTTTTGACTTTTAAAGGACTAGTGCCAATGAAGACTAGGATTTGCTACAGACAAAATCTGGAAGTGATTAGGTGTGATGTTCAGAAGAAGCCATTGTTTGAACTAAGATTAGTCATGCCCTACTCTAAGGTAATCCATACTGAACATGACTGTTTTTTTTTTTTTTTTCAGGCCATGCATTGTCTAAGAGACCCCATTTTATAAGCAACTTTTGACTCCATTTTTATAGTACAAGGCTATTGCACCCCTGGGCCAGGCTGCCAACATCACTGTTTGTCTATAAGTCCTCCTGCAACTTATTTGTTGTGCAAACTGATAAACAACTTATTCCTGATAATAGAAATGACAATGCCATCAATCTCTACACAGTAGTTCTGAAACTGTAAGGAGTCATAGAAGGAAAAGTTATGACATACTATCTCTATAATAAATCAAGCTGAGTAGTGTCTATAATCTCTTCAAGCAAAGGAGTCAAATGAAGGTTTTAAAAATAGAATTGCTAATTTTGAGAGTTTGGTTTTCACCTTGGAGTGGGTCTGATCAGATCAGCCTCTGACAGAATTGTGCAAATAATTATAACAGCTAACCATTGTGGACAACTTGACCCAGAGAAACAGCTCCACAACTCTGGATTGTCTGTGAGTACATTTCTGGAGATTTAACAGCAGAGCAGGAAGCCCTGCTACAAGTAGGTGGTATCATTCCACTGGCTGTGTCCCTGAACTGAGTAAAGATTGAAAAGAGAAACCCACCCAGCCATGTACCAGTGGAAGACCTTACTCTTGATTTCCTGACCTTAGATGCAATGTCACCACCCACCTCCCATGTCCACTATCTTGTCTCCCCCACCACAGTGGAAGCTATATTCAAACTGCAAGTCAAAGCAAACACTTTTTTTTTTCCCTTGAGTTGTTGTATAGCAGTCATAGAAAAGTAATATACTAACATTATTTTACCACGGAGCATCTATTCTGCAATTCTTCCCATATATAGTTAACGAAAAATGAAAGAAAAAAATTCCCTCTTTGTTACATAGTCCAGAGCAATTCCTCAGAATTTTTTTTTAATATGATGGGTTGTCATCTTAGTTACCTTTCCAGTTGCTGTGTTAAGATTCCCAGACAGAAGCCACATTAGTGTGGAAAGACTTATTCTGCCTCATAGTTGAAGGTCAAAGTCTATCATAAGGTGTGGGAGTAGGGCCTCAGAGATTTAGAAATTTGATTCAGAAATTTGAGGCAGCTTGCCCTTACATCCACAGTTAAGAAAGAGAGAAAGATGAATGCTTCAGATTAGCTCATGTTCTGCTTTTTAAACAGCCCAGAATCAGCCCAGGGAATGGTACCACCTATGGTGAGCAGGTTTCTTATGTCAATTTACCAAATCAAGATAACCCTCCACAGGCATGCCCAGAGGCCCCTCTACAGGTGACTATAGATCTCATCAAATTGACAATTGAGATTAGCAATCACAGCTGTTATTTCTTCTAAATTTTAAAGATCAGTTAATTGACCCTATAACATGAATGACTGTTTCCTAGAAATTAAAATCTTTAAAAAGAGGTTATTTATAAGACCCTCTCTGCATCCCAGTAAGGAATCAACTCAGAAGCTCTCGAATGACAATTATAGGCCCTCAGGAAAATGAACTTTATTCGGAATGAAAATTCTATTCTACAGACATCTGGGTCTTCACTCTGAGGGGAATTATTAAGCCTACTTATTATTTATGTGAAAGATCTATTCCCAGAAAGGCGGGGGGGGGGAGAGAACTTTTCCAAAAGAAAGTTTTTGAACTTTAACAGCCACAGCGAGTTTAATAAATTTCACTGCTTAGCCAGAAAGTCATATTTATTATGTTCATTGGACAAATATCCCCTTGTTGCAACTTGGGGTTATTAATACTTGATAAAAATGAATATTACACTTGTTGTTACCAGTGGAAATATGTCACACTGAGGGAATGAGTGTTCTAAGAAATAGCAGGAATCCCCAGGCCATGAAGACTTTGGGGGTACATTTTTTATGATACAATACACATTTTTAACATTATAGTTTCACTTAGTCTTTGAGAACTTCATACAGGTATATAATATATTTTGGTCACACTCACCCCTGTTCCTCACCTCTAACTTCTCCTGAGTCCTTTACACTTCTATGTCCTAACTTTATATTCTTCCATTTAATCCAGTTTATTCTAGCCATATAATCATGGGTAAGGAATCATCTACTGAGGTGTGTTCAGCCTACGAGGCCCTCACCCCTAAAGGAAACTGACTTTTGCCCTTAAGCCAGGAACTGTCAAGAGCCCTTCAGCTAGAAGTTAGGACTCCTTCACCACCCATTTTGGCATGTTAACTGGCTCATTTTTCTGCAGGGCATCTGTAGGCAGCCGTAGCTATTGTGCAATGGTTCTGTCCAGTTCAGTAGATGCTATTTTGACTGAGTTTCCCCAATACGTAGCTCTAAAATCTTTCAGGGCCCTCCTCTTGAGATTTAGGAAAGTGGATATACAATGGACATGCCATTAATGACTGACCCTGTACCCCAGGGACACTTGTCCTGTGCTCGTCGACCAGTTCAGAGACTATGATCATTATCCGCTGCGCAAAGATGCTTCACTAATACCATGTTCATTGATTTAACACAACCCAAGCTACACTTGTCTTAGTCAGGGTTTGTATTCCTGTACAAAACATAATGACCAAGGAGCAACCTGGGGAGGAAAGGTTTTGTCTAGCTTACACTTCCACATTGCTGTTCATCACCAAAGGAAGTCAGGGCAGGAACTCACACAGAGCAGGAACTTGGAGGCAGGAGCTGATGCAGAGGCCATGGGGGGGTGCTGCTCATTGCCCTGCTTCCCCTGGCTTGCTCAGCTTGCTTTCTTATACAACCCAGGATTACCAGCCCAGAAATGGTACCACCCACAATGGCCTGAGCCCTCTCTTCCTTTATCACTAATTGAGAAAATGCCTTACAGCTGGATCTCATGTTGGCATTTCCTCAAGGGAGGCTCCTTTCTCTGTGATAACTCCAGCTTGTGTCAAATTGACATACAAAAACCAGCCAGTACAGCACTGAAATCTATATATGCATATGTAGGTGGGAAAGACATGGCCAGGGTTTTGAGCTTCACTGAATCCTGAGCCCAGACCAGCAGACAGATTTTGTTTAAACCATGAGTAATTTTCTTTGTGCAATGGCAGATTATATAATGAATACTGACCTTTACACACAGCATGTTAAGAAATAGCAAGGAACATGTTTTCAAAAATATGTATGTGATCTAAGAATGCTGCAGCACAGTGAAAACTAGAGATACATGAAGTCATATAAGAAGAAACATAGCATGTGGGACATATTTCCAGTGTACCACATCCTGAAGAGGAAGGTAAAGGGTTAGCACAAAGAGTGGTTACTGTAGTGGGTTTATGGGGATGGATATCAAATCTTGACTCCATATCATACCTAAGAAGAAAAATTTGTCTTTCCTTGCCTTTTGTTTTGGTCTTTGAAAAAAAAACCCATATGTGCATTAAGTGATATATCACTTCTCACCAGTCCAATGATCCCCAGTAACTTTCAACATATGTCCTTTCCAATTTTGCATTCTTTTGAAATGTATTTTATTGTTCACTTTTCAACACATTTTTTCCAACTACTGTTGCCCACATGCAAATAGGCATGAGGTAATCCACTGGGACATGGACAACCTATCAATGTCCATGCCCCCCAAAGAAAAGTGACTCTACCTCATTAGCCATCACCTGCCAATACCACTTCAGCAATGGATGGGGACTCCAGAGCCAAAATATGTTACATGCTGGAGTTTTTAACTGCAGTGATCTTGTGGAAGACAGAACATATTTTAGACTTTGCTGGCTGAACTTCTCAGTGTCTAATACTTAGTCATACATCCATACCTCAAAATTAGCCATTGGCAACACATTAATGAATACCATTGTATTCGACACAACCTTAGTCAAACACAATTTCCCTCAAGATATGACTAACAATCTCCCTGTTGACTCCTGTTTTAAAGAATGGGTAACTCTGAACTATACTAAGCTAAAAAGAAAATGTAGTTTAATCTCAATGTTCACTTTAATTATATAAGGGCCAAGTTATAATTTTAGCATTCATCGCCACCTTTGGATACAGACTCAGCTCTCGGGGGGACAATTATAGCATGCTAGACCTCACATTACCTGCAGAACTTTTCATGTAATTCTTCTACTCAACAAATCAAAAAATGAATAGAGAAGAGAATATGGCAAGTAAATAAGTGCAATTCAACAAAAAACAATTTCTCAAGGCTTGTTTAACTAGTGCCTAATATAAATATCAGGACAAAGGAATTCAGGAAATCTGAAGTAGCCTCGTTCAGTAAGAAATCCTGTCTCAAAAAAAAAAATAGGGAGAAAAATTGAAAAAGACCCTGAATGATGTCCTTTATCCTTCAAGTGCATACACATAGATATAGATGCATTTGTATATACACACAAAAGACACAGACACAAAGATACACAGAGAGAGAGAGAGAGAGAGAGAGAGAGAGAGAGAGACAGAGACAGAGACAGAGACAGAGAGACAGACAGAGACAGACAGAGATGAAGACAGAGACAGAAACAGACAGAGAGACAGAGAAAGCCAATCATCTTAAAAACAACCTAGGAAAGTGTCATGGATTTGGGAAAGGAAATACCTTACAGTATAGAGAAAGGACCAGCCATAAATGAATAAATGGAAAATGGAAACATTGAGCTTACTCATGAAATTGTCAACCATGTAATAACTTGTTTGCTAGGTCTGGCAATGAACACAGCTACTCAACTGAGTGCACACATTTGGGAAGGACACATTTGGAATGGTAAAGGAGGAATGGATTACCTACCTAACCAGCCAAATCAGCAGAATCCCTCATTATTCAGAAAGAAGTAAAGTTAAAATATGACGAATAATCATGCAACACTCAGCAGAATGCTTAATATGTAAAATACTGGCAAGAGGTTAAAATTATAGACATTCACACATACTGCAAAGAAATATAATTCATTACTAACACATCCAATAACAGTCTGTCACAACGAATTTCACTTAAGTAGATATATGCTTCATCACAAAGTACATCCACTCTTACTTATTGCCAAAATAAATTTGTTACAATATGCACTAAGAGATATGTCTGCAAATGTCATAACAACACTGAAGGTCATACACAAAACCTACACACATTTAAAATATGCAATGGTATAAATAAATTGATTATAACAAGAATAACACAGACTTATACATGAACTAATTTATCAGTGCCAGTTTATGCACAACAGAGAACACAAAATAAAATATACTGTGAGACATTCGTCCATGGGTTTTAATTTTTTATAATCCTTTGTGTTAGATATTTATTGTGTTTTACATGTATACTAGAATGATATACAAATTTAAATTTTCACTTTTTTTCTCTGTCCTTCTCCAAGTATGACAAATGATAGCATCTAAAAAAAGAAACTCATTCTATCTGGAGCTTAAGGTGTTAAATCATTAAAGTTATTAAAGAATGTAGGGTGAAGNTGGCCATCAGTGGGAAGAGAGGCCCCTTGGTTATGCAGACTTTATATGCCCCAATACAGGGGAACGCAGGGGCCAAGGGGTGGGAGAGGGTGGGTAGGGGAGCAGGGCCGGGAGGGGGGAGGATATAGGGAACTAGCTGGATAACACTTGAAATGTAAATGAAGAAAATATCTAATAAAAGTAGTTAAAAAAAAAAAAAGAAAGTAGGGTGAAACTGAAGTCAAGGGAAGATGTGATCTGAAGAACCGTCTTAAGTCTAGCATCCCTGAGTCTACAGGGTCAGTACAGTATGCATTAGAGAACAAAGAGTTAAGGTCAAGATCACAGAGGCATTGTAGAGTGTCAAAAATTATTACTAAAAATTAGATTTGATAGGCTGGAGAGATGATTTATAAAAGGAAAAGTTCTTGCTCTACACACATGAACTCTTGAATTCTGATTCCAAGAGTCCTTGAGAAGCCACAGCATGGCAATGCATGTCTATCATCACAACATTGAAGAGATGGAGTCAGGAGATTCTTGTAGTTTACTAGTTTTTGAGTCTAGCCAAATAGGTGAGACACAGATTCCATGAGAGACCCTGTCTTAAAATCCAATGTGGTGAAGGATAGAAATATAATTCATACAACAGTAAGCTCTTGCATCCACAAACATGTCCATGCATTGCACGTGAACTGTCACCACACATGCAAAACTCTTCATCCACCACACACCCATACATATTAGATTCAAAGTTACACCATAAGAATTTGACACAGGAAACCTTAAGACATGGGTTTGCAAAAGACAGTTGTTTCCTGTATGTGGGCAAATGGACTAAATAAGTCTGCATGTAGAAAGACCAGCTTTACATATCTGAGTCATCTGAGCAAGAGTGAGACTTGAGTGCGAGAGTCTCACTGTGCCCCTGGAAAGCTGGGCCACCCCTAAAATTAAAATGTGCCACCAGCCACCACCAATCTTTTATTTGACTCTCTCTTTGTTGTAGCAGTTGTTTTGAATGAGAATGGCCCTTATAGGTTCCTATATTTGAATTTTTGATTCCCTGGTATTAGAACTGTTTGGAGAGAATTAGTGGTGTAGAAACATTAATGAACCCTGAGAGACCAGTCAGTATCCAATCTGATTCAATTACACCAGGGTCTGTATTCATAAGCTGGAGCTTGGGGCTTACCTCACAGCTGACCCATGGGAGGGTTCCAATGGAGAAAAGCCCCCAAAACTCATTGGGACAAGGTTTTAAAGATAATCACAAGTGAAGGGGTGAGTGTTTCTATCCTGGCAAGCATTCGATTGGGATGCTACTGTGGCCTTTAGGATAATTGTCTGGTGCTGAAAGACAAACCATAAACGTAAACTCTGCTTTCCTCCTAATTATTAGGCAGGAATATTATTGTAATGTGGAGGTGCAGATTTGTTGAGGAATGACCTGGAAACCAGTGCTAGATGCTAGATTTGTTGGGGGGAAAACCTGAAGACTCGGGTCTTGTTTGGGATAGCCTGGATACTAGAGCTAGGTACTAGCCTGTTAGTTTACTTGAGTTTAAACTTAAGTCAGGTTTTCTAAGATGGAGTCTGAACCCAAAAATTTGGTCTCTCATTAGAAGGGATGTCCTTGCTGGAGGAGGTATGTTCTTAGGAGTGGGGAGGTTTCAAAGACTGAAGCAATTTCAAGCTAGTAGTGTTCTCCACCTCTTGATTGTGGTCTGAGATGTAAGCTTTCAGTAGTTCCTGCCTCTGTGTCTTTGCTCTGATATCATTCATCATTGACCCAATATTCTGCAATGTAAGCCCAATTAAATTATTTCTTTTAAAAGTTGTCTTGGTCACTGTGTTTTATCATAGTGATAGAAAAATAACCAATAAAATAGTAAAAGTGGTGCGTGTGTTTGTGTGTGTATATGTGTCCAGTCATGTTCCAATGTGTGCATCTGTGTGCAAAGGTGCTCATGTATGTATATGTATGTGCATGTGGAGGCCTGAGGTGAATATCAGATATGTTCCCCAGGAGGCATTTATCATGAATTTAAGATGGGATCTCTCACTTTGACATGAAATGCACCAATTTGACTATGCTGCCTGGTCATCTAACTACTCCATTTAGGCCTGGGAAGTGACTTCATGGTAGAAATGCTGAGCACCAGGTAAAGACTATGGATTTGATCCCAGAACTGCAAAAAAAAATTAGTTACCAAATAAAAATAATAAACAAATTGTCTTAGTCAGGGTTTCTATTCCTGAACATAACATCATGACCAAGAAGCAAGTTGGGGAGGAAAGGGTTTATTCAGCTTACACTTCCATACAGCTGTTTATCACCAAGGAAGTCAGGACTGGAACTCAAGCAGGTCAGGAAGCAGGAGCTGAAGCAGAGGCCATGGCTTGCTTCCCCTGGCTTGTTCCGCCTGCTATCTTATAGAACCCAAGACTGCCAGCCCAGAGATGGTCTCACCCACAAGGGGCCCTTGATCACTAATTGAGAAAATGCCTCACAGCTAGATCTAATGGAGGCATTTCCCCAACTGAAGCTCCTTTCTCTGTGATAACCCAGCTGTGTCAAGTTGACACAAAAACTAGCCAGTACACAAATATTCCAACTCACATCATCATGAAAGTATCAGGAAATCAAACACAACCTATTATCTGAGTGGCTTATTTCTTAATTTTTCTCAGTGGATAGTTTATAATTTAGTCTCAGAATTTAGGTAAATTTTAAGAGAACNATCAGTAAATGAGGTAAAACTTTTGAAAGATCCTGCCTTTTATTCTGTGCCTTACATGCCCACCCCAACAGTTTTAGTGAAATCATCTTTATTTAGCTCTCTGGGTTTGGTTAGATGAATCCCATGCCACCTGACCTTTGCCCACTTAAGAACAAAAGCTTCAAAAAGTTCTGAATCGCTTTTAGATCAGAAATTAAGATTTCACTGTAGAATACATTTGCATTTTTGCTTGAGCTAGAGCCTTCCAGGGAGTTTGTGTGAAGTCCTTATCAGAGAAGTAACTCCCTGTAAGTCTAAAGTGTTAGCAGCTGACATTGATAGACTTTTCCCCCATAATGGTCATATTTTGCATGAAAAATTCTCAATGCCTCACAACAAAAAATTAGCATAATTGTTATAATAGTATTTAAATAGTTAAAATTTAAAGAAGAATTATAACCATTTCATTGACATTTCCTGGATTGTACTATCGAGTCAAGACATCGTGAAAGTTCTGTTATGGGGTTCAGTGGTTTGAACTTTCCTGTAGTCTCCAATCTGCCACAGATAAATATTAGTCATGAGGGTCTAAAGTCTGGCATATTTATTCAAATATATTCCCTTCTGACCTTTAAAAATTGTAATTTTCCATAATGTATGAAAACTAAGATCATCCCTTTTCCTGAGGTACACAAACCCATAGCAGGACAGACCATGACTTTGGGGTCTAAGGCACTTGAGCACTGACCTCAACTTTCAGCTAGCCAAGTCACCTAAGACAAAGACCTAAAGCCAAGCATCTGACATCTGGGAAGTAGAGATAATACAAAGTTATATAATGGCTAATTCAATATGGTCAGTATTCAGGTCTGTTAAGAGAACACATGAGAGTTCCACTTTCATTAAGGCTTTGCAAGATACTTGCCATGGGACACAATCTCCATCACAGGTATGTGTATACATGTGTATGGATGCCCATAGAGATCAGAAGATGAACTAGAGGTCTAGGCAGTTGTAGGCCACCTGGTGTTGGTGTTGGTTCTAGTAACTGAATTTCTGTCCTCTGCAACAGCAGTAAATGCTCTTAGTCGCTGATCCATTTCTCCAGATTTGATTCATTCAGATGTCTGCCTATATTTAATTGTACTAATGCTAATATTAGTATACATTTTAATGAAATGCTTACCTGTCCCTTGTTAGAATGAAATATGGATGGTATCTTATAGTTTTAAATATGTATTTATGCAAGTAAAATTTTTTCCTAGAGAAAGCATATATAAATAGATTGTAAGATGTCCACAATGTAATATTTGAAGGCAATGTAATGAAAACGTATATGATTTTTTTTAAATACAAATAATGTATTTGTATTTAAAATATGTAAAATAATGTAATAATAATGGGAGAACACAGCTAAACTGAAATGAGAGGCATCAGAAGTACCAGACCTCAATCAGCAATGTTTGGAACATAACTGAGAAAACCACACACAAAGAAAGATTCACAAAGCATCATAGGGAAGAGACTAATGCAGGATGGTGGGAAATAGAAGGGTGTGTCTGCAGGGCTAATGAGGCAGTGAGGTCAGGAAAGATGCTTCCTGTCAAGCCTGTTGACCCAAGTTCCATCCCTGGACCCCACAGTGTGGAAGGAGAGAACCAATCTATCAAGTTGTCCTGAGGCCATCAATTCATTTAGCACATATCTGCATTCATATAGACTCTCTCTTGTGCATGTGCGAACGCACACACACACACACACACACACACACACACACACACACACACAAACAGAAAAGCTGATTGTAAATAAAGACTACCCCACCAGGGGGGATCCATCCCATAATCAGTCAGTAAACTCAGACACTATTGCAGAGGACAGCTAGTGCCTACTTAAGGGAACCTGATATAGCTGTCTCGTACAGAAGTGGATGCTCATAATCATCTATATGATGAAACACAGGGCCCACGATGGAGAAGCTAGAGATAGAACCCTAGGAGTTGAAGGGGTCTGCAAACCTAGAAGAGGAACAACAATATTAACTAACCAGAACCCCGAACATGTGTCTCTGGCTCTACATGTGGCAGAGGATGGCCTGGTCGGCCATCGTTGGGTGGAGAGGCCCCTTGGTGTTGTAATCTTTATGTGCCCCAGTGCAGGGGAATGCCAGGGCCAGGAAGTGGGAGTGGGTGGGCAGGGGAACGGGGCAGGGAGAGGGGGGAACTTTTGGGATGACATTTGAAATGTGAATTAAGAATATATCTAATAAAAACTAATTGATAAAAAAAAAAGAATTCATGGAAGTAGGGTGTAAGCCAGATTGAAAATTAGTAACATATAGATCAACACTCCCTATGAATATGAAAACAGCCAAGTAGCTTATGAGGACTAGGAGTGTACATCAGTGGTAAATGCTTCCCTTGCAAACATAAACCATTGAGGATCAATGGCCAGCATTTAAAAAAGTGAATAATAAAATAAACAAATATATTTCACCATAGAAAACTTACTATCAGGAGATAGAATCTAGATTATAATTTAATAATTATTCAAATTCAAAAACTAATGAAACTGTTAAATAAAATAGCAAAACTATTAGATGCATACATTAGAATAAAATTTAAAAATAATTTAAAATAATTATTAAATATAGTAGTAGATACCTGTGACATGCTCAATTTAAATTAATAGGACATGGATGGACATAACTTTACTACATAAACAGAAACCTCTTGTAGTATAGAAGGTTTGTGTATCTCAAAGATGAAAATACTATAGTTAAGGACTTAACTGTCTCCAACTGATAGAAATAATCAAGTAATCCCAATTAAAATCAAGTTTCATTTGATGAAACAGAATTGCAGTTAAAATGTGAAAGAACAAATAAAGAAATAAGAAAATACTACACATAATTAAATGTTCTTGTCTTCAGTGCAATTAAATGATTAGAACAAGAAAAATGTTCAATAAATATGTATAAATCTGTGATCTTATTAGGTATTTTTAAATATTAAATTAAAACAAAATATTAAAATGTAAATATTAAATATTTATTGAGTGGTAATGCAGCTTCATGATTTCTGTAGCTAAGAAAGAATAGGCTCACAGCTCTATAGTACAGTTTAGTCACACACACACACACACACACACACACACACACACACACACACACTTCAGATACCTATACACAAGGAGAACCACAGTAATACTTGGCTACTTCTCTAGTGTGAGGAATCAAAGCCATATGGCATATCACATGCCTGCCATCAATTATTCTGTATTTACTTTTGTGCTTCCACCCAAAATACAATAAACAGTCCTATGATGAATCCTGTTATTAGTTCACATGTCACCATGGTCTTATAGTCTTCCTGACAAGAAAGTAATCCTGAAGGAACAGACAAGCCTTCTTGTCTGGCTCATCTCAAATTGACCACTTACAGCAACAATAATCAGAATGGAAAGACTGTCTTAAGCCAGTTGAATTTAGGATAATTTATTAGACAGCCATAGAAACTGCAATAGTAGCTGAACATCCCAGTAGATATTCCTGAACTTGATAACTTTTTTCATTAAAAAATAAGCCAAAGATACAGAAAAATGAGAAATTGATAGATCACACATAGGTAAGAACAGCAATAGTCCTTTTTGGCTGCTTTCAGAGATCTCAAAGTAGCTATTATTAAAATAACATGTAAAGTATGTTCAGATTGTTCAACAAGCACTCAAGCAATGTCAAATTATAATTTGACAATTGTATAGTATGCATGAAATGATTTTTTAACATTTCATTGTGTGTGTATGTGTGTGTGTGTGTGTGTGTGTGTGTGTGTGTAAGTGAGTGTGTGTAGATTTAAGATAACTCTTTCCAGTCATTTCTCTCATTCCACTGTTGGTTATGTAGATTGAACTCAGGCCAGCAGGCATGCATGCCCACAAGTCCCTTTACCGACTGAGCCCAGAAAATAAACTTTTTCTAAGATGGAGAAAAAAAAAAAATGAATGGTGATCAAGCAGGAAAGTGGCTGAATCTCAGAGTCACTGACTTGAGAAAGAGAATTTAGATAAAGGCAGGGCTTCATCAAATGGTTCCTTTCAGACAAGATGGGGTACATTTAAGGTTGTATAGCTTTAGGTATGATCCCAATTCAAAAGGCTAAGAGATGGAATAAATTTCCATTGTGTAAATCAGGGTCACTCTTGGCTCTCAAGGAGAAGGGAATATAGGATAAAAGTGAGAAATTTCTGTAAGGATGGCAGTGTTCTCTGTCTTGAACTCATGTGAAGTGTGTGCAGTTGGTTGTCAAGCCATTGACTTAAACTCTTTGTAGTTAATGTTTGTAATTACACATCGTTTTTCTTGCAATTAACACTTTTGTAATTTCTAAATTTCTTTCTAGGAAACCTAATTACAGTTAACTGTCTTGAGTTCTATATCTTTTCTCTTTTTCTTTTCTTTTTTTTTTTATTTTAATCATGCAAACCTCAAAATTCTACAAGGAAATGGTGTTCTATTTGGCAGAATCCAACTTGGAAACATCTTATGGAATCTTCAGATCAAATGTAGACATAAGCTCCCATTTGACAATAGCAATTACTTAGTATTAGCTGATCAAAGTATTTGAGAGTAACAAAAGTGAATTTTCCAGATCAAATTAGTCATCCTGTATTTCAGTAATTTAGATTGCTTTCTTACTTCCACATCTCAAATTAGCACAGTTGTAGTTATATAGTTTGTATAACAAGCATTCCATATATTTTTAATGTCTATCACATTACTGTCTGAAGCCTCTTTTTATGTGTTACTTATATATAAATAACTAAGAAGCCATTTAATGTGGAGGTGTTGTCTGGTCCTATAAGATTATGAATATGGATTATTAAACTGTATAAGAATTGGTGTAATTCTAAATTCAAGATGATAAAATGTTCGGGAAATGGAAAGTATCCATATAGGAATTTTTATCTCAAGAGTGTTCTCTCTTCCATTTTATTTTTTTTTTCAACATGGGGATGACGTTTTAAAAGTAAATTAAGGTTTACATGTAGAGAAAGCTAGTTTATGCAAACCTGGGTGGGTGAGTGTCTGGAAAGGGTGACTGCTCTGGTTTGGGTCATGACAAGAATAGGCAAATATCATCATTATCTTCCAGACTCCAATTTTAAGGCTAGAGGGGTTATGTACTCAGTATGCATGCAAGGAAGTGGCTGCCTCTGTTTCCTGAGCCTTAAAATTATATTAACATAATAATTTCATAGTGTTCACTAAAAATAAGATGTATAATGCTGTGGCAGGAAAAAGACATTGCTGTAGAGCTATTTCCTCCCAATTTAAACATGCTTTTCTAGAGGAAGAATGTAAAGGCTTTGAAGTATACAAAACACCCAATGTCCAGGAAATAAAGCATGAGGAAGCTCAGGAAGTCACAAGACACACAAGGCGCTCTTCGGGCGTGTAAAAGAGTAACAATTGTTAAGAAGACGAGACACTCAATATGGTTGAAGGCCCTGAAATTCATGTTTGGAGCTTGAGGCATGCAGCTTTGATGAGTCACAGCCTGACAGCTGTGCTTTTCAGTGACACAGCTGTCTTTGAGTCATCAGTATTCCTGTGAGTCCCCACACTCAGCTCTCAGCTTCTCTAAGTCACACGTGAGTGGAATGACTTCCTTAGCTGTCGTAAGTGCCCTATCTGTGATATATGCATGTCTGTTCATGTCTTGCCAGAAAAAGCCACATGATAGATGTACAATCATATACTATAAATTATCACTACTAGTATGCACTATTATACTAGCACCTATGAAGTCTCCATCTGTGGCCACACTCATGGTCTCATGATTGATTCACAGACCCTAGACCAAAACAGATGCCTTTTAAAGATCATTCTAAACAATTAAGCATTTAAAACCTAATCACTTTGGTGTTTGGTGATTACATTATTGAAAATCAGACATAGAAATTAAAAATATTTCATATTCACTCTTGAGAAGATTATGTGACAGACTTATTAGATATAACCATTAGTTCATTATCTTCAATGTCTCAAGCTTCAGAATCAGGTTGGCTTCCTCTGCTGTAATCAATTCACATCCACATTTACATTATATTTATTGTTCACCACAACTCTCACTGATCTACTTTGCAAAAATACTTTTAACTCAGAAGGACGAGAACATATTCTAATGTTGATGTTTTGAACTAACTTAAACAGGACATTCACTCAATGTCCAAAATGTCACTGTGCCTTGTGAATTTAGTATGATGTCTCAGGAATGGCAATAAAAACAAATAAACATGTTTCTGATTACCAAGGACACCTTAACTTGTACCTGAATTAATATTAAAAAAGCATGTAATAGAAATTATTAAACTGAGAATACAAAATACAACACAGGACACTGGTTCATTGATTCCTTGAAAGGGGGAAAGACAAAATGTCGACTTTGACCTTCATGAGGAAGAGAGCAAAGAGTGTTCTCAAAACAATCATGTCACTTTGGTCTGAGCACACACTGTACACTCTAGAAATTACAGCATGTGGCTTTGACCAAATGGAGATGGAATGGGTCTACTTCTTCTATTCAGAATTTTAAAACAGAAAGCTTTGGAAAATTTGTGTATTTGGCACCAAAATTTCTTCAGTGGGGAACTCATCACTCCTATGAAGATAGAGTAACAGAGATCCACCCCATCCCATGCCTAAAACAATCAGCCAGAAATAATGAATGGTTATGGACTTTAAGATGTCCACCAAAAGACAATGAAAGCTACTGACTGCTCAGGCAAAATAGCAGGAGGTAGCTGCTGAAGGGAATGTTCCCAGGCTCTTCCAGACTCCTTCTGAGAATCTTATAGAAACACAAGAGTAAAAGACATACAAGGGCATGCAAATCTGTAATCCTAGGACTGAGAAAGTAGAAGCAGGAGGATTAGGATTTCAAGGTCATCATCAGTTACATAGTCAGTTCAAGACCAGTCAGAGCTTCCTGGCTCATAAAACAAAAAGCCAAACTAAACCATAACAACAACAATGAAGCCTCTCTCTGCTCCTGTTTCTGACAGGTAAGCAGCTCCTAGACCAGGTCCACACCCTAGTCAACCAAGTAAATTCAAATACACTGAGAGTGTAATAACACAAACAACACCAGATGAGATAGAAAACAACAAACAATGTGTCTCTTCCAAAGATGACTAGCCCTAAGGAGAATGATATTGGAGGACTCTCAGAAAAAAGGGGTCCTCAAAAAGTGATAACTTATGTTCAATTCTAAGAAGATAGAGACATACACAGACAGACATACGGACAGTAGTAAAATAAGAAGTGAGCCCACTCAGAGCTACAGTAACCTAATCAGCTCATGACATCTCTTCTTCAGAAACTTCTCACCGTATGGAAGGTTGTTGAAGCAATTCATGACAGCTTGAAAAGCAACCAATGATGTGCCTGTTTATTGAAAATAGCAGCAAAATTGCTGTCAATCATCCAAACTTTTTGAAACACCTGTCATTTTAGGAAACACATCTCCATGATTATGTATACAAGTTCATTTCTCTCAAAATTTTGTAAAAAAAAAAATGTTCCTGCAAGATCAAGAAAGGCCCACACTTATCAGTGGGTATACAGTGGCTGCTTTTCACTATGACGAAGGAAGCAAGGATTCAGGGTTGAGATCCTATGATTAGATGCCTTCCTCTTTGGGTTTACTAAATACATTACCGAACGCAATTTGCTAATTTTTGTTTCCCTCCATGCTTCCTGTTTTGTGACTTTTCCTAAGAGGTGAAAATCATTTGCTCACCTCACATTGTGCACTGAGGACAAAAGCAGATTCTATCCAAGTCCATATCATTAAATCAGTGAGTTTATTGGGGTTCCTTACAGGAGCACAGGGAGAGTCATATTCACAGGAACATGGTTAGGGGTTAGTCACAGGAGCTTCATGGAGAGGATACATATGGGAACATGGGTAAGAGGTCACTTACAGGAACATGGGTATCTATAACATGTATATCAGTAGATACATATATGAAATCCTAGTGTATGTTAAGATATTCATATGTACTCATAATATAACTACATATTAAGAGTTTTTGCATGGATGTCTTCCTCTTTAGGCTTAGCTGATATGGAATTAACATTCGTTCTCCTGCCTCAACTTTCTGGTGTGGAGATTTGCAGACATGTGACACCATGTCGAGAAAAGTTGTATTTGCATTCTGAATATTAAACTAATTATTTTATTTTGATTCATACTTAGCTTGTGACAAAAATAATAAAGCAGGCTCACTTTTTAATTTCTTGAATGATTATCATATAATAAACTTGCCTTATTCTACTAGGAAGGGTCTCATGTAACTTCTCTCTGTCTACCTTTAGGTGCTGAGATTAGAAGCATTGCCCACCATATCTGGGTTATCTGGTGCTTGGAATTGAATTGAAGGTTTCACTAGGACAAGTGAGCTACATCCATAGCACTTAAACCTATTTTTAAAGTAAAGTACTTAACAGGAAGAGGAAGAGGGGAACATGATCAGGTATTGGGGGACAGGACTGAAGGCCTGAGGGCCAGCAGAAAGAATGGAAAAAGTCAACCTGAGGTAGGAGGTTGGGATACCCTCTAGAATGTACCAGAGACCTGGGAGGTGAGAGACTCTCAGGGCTCAAAGGGAGGAACCTTAGATGAAATGTCCATCAGTGGGGAGAGGGAACTTGTAGAGTGCACCTCCAGGAAAAAGACAGGGAATCAAGTGGAGGGATGGGGTTGCCATCTCACAGTCAAACACTCTGATTCAGAATTGTCCCTGTCTGAAAGAACGGAAGGGTCAAAATGGAGAATAGCCTGAGGAAAAAGAGGTCCAGTGGCAGGCCCAAACTGGGATCCAGCTCAAGGGAAGGCCCCAAGGCCTGACACTGTTGCTGATGCTATGGAGTGCTTACATACAGGAGCCTAGCATGACTGCCCTCCAAAAGGCCCAACAACCAGCAGAGTCAGATGCAGATATTTACACCCAACCAATGGACAGAAGCTGGTGACCCCTGTGGTTGAATTAGGGAAAAGATGAAAGAGTCTGAGGAGGAGGGTAACCCTATAGGAAGACCAGCAGTCTCAACTAACTTGGATCCCCCGAGATTGCTGAGACACTGAGCCACCAACCCAGCAACATATACCAACTGATATGAGGCCCCTGACACATATACAGCGGAGGACTACCTGATCTGGCCTCAGTGAAAGAAGATGCACTTAACCCTCAAGAGACTCGAGTACACTGGGAGTGGGGAGATCTGGTGGGGTGGGGGTGGGGGAGTGGGGACATCCTCATGGAGACAGTATTGGGGAGGAGGTATGGGATGAGGAACAGTCAGAGGGCAGACCTGGAGGGGGATAACGATTGGACTGTAAAAGAGAGAAAGAAAAAGAGAGAGAGAGAGAGAGAGAGAGAGAGAGAGAGAGAGAGAGAGAGAGAAAATATATTCAAAGACTTCTGTAAATAAGACATATGATGACAAAACTGAAAAAAGTAGTAAATTACTTATGCACAGATTCACACACACACGCACACACACACACACACACACACACACACACACACACAAAAACCATAAACATGTATAAACATGTGGCTTTATAAAGAAGAAAACTAAATAGCTCATTCTAATCTCAAACTTACAACCCTGGTAGTTAACATCCTTAGTTTATACAGTGATGGTGTATAAGCTATAAGCAGCATTATAGAATATTAATATTAAGGAAAGTGTTTTTAAGGCACTGCTACAGTTCTAGGCTGAATGTGATGCAGTGATACTGTACATATCTGCATAGAAACCAGACTTCTCCATAACTGAATTGCACATTATCTCAGTCCACTGTTGGCAACTATCACCATCATTCCCCATCTGTAACTCTTGGTGTATACAATACAGACATCAGTCAGAAGTGTCCATGTACCATCATCAACCCCATAAGTATCAACTCAAGGCAGGATGAAAACTACTTATGCAAGTGCTATTAGAACACCCAAGTCTATGAAATCCCCTTTAAATCCGATTTACATTTTAGGGACATTCAATAAAGTGTCTTACTAGTTAACTTCTTTGTTTTTATTTGTGACAGAGTCAAGCTATATATGCCCAGTTATTCTGGCCCAGAACTTTCCATCAGACCAGGCTTTGCTTTGAACACACTGATTATCTTGTTTCTGTCTCCCAAGTACAGAATTTACAGGTATGTGCAATCAGTTCTTCCCCCCAAAGTAATGGTTTTAAAAGCTCATTGTTTAGCTTTACAACAAACATGAAGGAGGGAAGTTGGTGCTCATTGTTTTAGAGACAATTCTGGTCTAGAGTATAATGAGGAAGAATCTGGAGGATGGGAAGTAGAGATGGCTTACTGTAAGTACTTACAAAAGTGTTTACTGCTGTTGGGAATGAGCCAAGTTCAGTTCCCTGAATCAATGTCTAGGGCACCTGAGGCCCCTGGTTTACAAAGCTTCCCATAAACATAACATATGTAGACTCACACACACACACACACACACACACACACACACACACACACACAAAGACAGTCAGACAGACAGAAAGACAGACAGACAGACAGAGACAGAGACACAGAGAGTGAAATAATAAAGACATGTTTACAAGGAGTATGGAAGAACAGAGCTCATTCTTTCATGACAAGAAACAGAAAGAAGAACACAGAAAGGGCCAAGACAAGTTATTTTCTGCAGACATACAACAGGGACTATTCCAAGTATGAGTTCATGTCAGATGTCTTCCTATGATCCTATATCATGCTATCCAATACCACAAGTGGAAGTTGAGCCTAAAATTCAAGGGACCAGATTCCTCAACTCTACTTGTCTCTGATGTTGTGAATTCCAATAATAGAATCATTCCTTGGGTCAAGTTTCTCCTAAGTAATACAACTGTTTGGTTTTTGTTGTTGTTGTTGATGTTTGTTTGTTTTGTTTTTTTAAATCAAACGTTAATGCCTTTCTGTTAAAATAAAACCCTGTGCAACACATTAAGCTCTGTGCACTGTGTTTAAATGAGGTAGGCAAAGAGAATGTCCTCTTTGAGTAGATTGTGTCTGTAGATAACACAAAGCTATCCTCCTAACAGACAGGCATTCTGCCAGCAGTAAAAGAAAAATACATCAGGCTGACAGAACGTGAGCTGAATAATAGATGTAGTTGTGAGCAGCATATTCCTGCTCTGAGTGTATACTTCTAAACTATTTTAGAGAATACAGCACTAGCAGAAAAAAAAAAAACTATGTGCGGTTGTGTTCAGTTGGTATTGCTGTCAGATTCAGACAGGTAGATGCTTGAGTCAGGAATCCATTAAATTTCTGCTTCTTTTCTTTCTTTTTTTTTTTTTATTTAAACAAAGGCTTGTCACAAAAAGTATTTCCATTAGGTAACAAACAATAGCTAAAAATATTTTAAATGCAGTTGAAGCATGTTTTCTTCTTACGAATACAATTTGTTCTGAGAAACAAAGATAATTATAATGGATCAAATGTCTACTAAGGGCCAGGAGCTGCATTAGGTGGTAAATACATTGTGTCAGTTGGTACATGTAATGAACCTCTTAGGGAAGTATTTTATTATCTCCAGCACTCTTATAAGAAAAACAGGCTTCATGTTTCCAGGTTGCACTCGTCTGCTTAAGAGCTCCATGTACCCTTCTGCAAGTCCAACAGTGAACAGCGGGAACTTGGTATTTGCTTCTTATGGTTCATATGTGTAAAGAAATACATTAGGCAGGTTGTTAATACTCTAAAACTTCTTGCTATTTTTACTGTGTTTCAATTGCTTTGTGTGTTATAAAAATAAATTACCAGGCTAGAGTGATGGCTAAGTGGTTAAAAGAATACATTGCTGACAACCTTAATGACCTGAGTCCAATCCCTAGGACCTACATGCTGGAGAAGAAACCTGAAACCTGACTCCCACAGATTGTCTTCTGACCAGATTCGCTTCGCTGGTTCTCTCTCTCTCTCTCTCTCTCTCTCTCTCTCTCTCAGAATTTGTAACAAGTAAAGGCTCCTGAGGGAAGTTCTCAGTCTAGCAGAGCTGCCTAGAAGTTCCTCAGACAAGCCAAGATGCAGAAAAAGAAACAGGGGGCAGCTGTCCTGCGTGCAAGCACATTTCCTAATCTCTTGAGCTGGGTTTACAGTTTTCATAAGCTGTTACCAGTGCTGAGGTAGGCTTTGGTTGTACAGTTTTCACTGAGTCATCTCTACTCCTGTAAATAACCCATCCACATAGTCCTGTAATAATGCCAATAAAACTCATGGGTACACCAAGATGGACACTGGTGGTACACCCACTTTCATCAATTAGGTTTCTCGTTGGGAGTAAGTCACATTTGTTTGTATTTCCTCGGATTAGCATCATACAAGTCTTTTGGACAAAATCCCACCATGAAAGAGAGGTGAGCAAGAAGTCTACCCTAGCTGAGGAATTGTTGGCACTTGCTAGTAGCTAGGAAAGGGAGAATCTGACAGTATGACCCAATAGTTGATGAACGGTGGGTCTGCTTTGTTTAATGATATGACACCAAGAATGTCAACACACTTGGGCATGACTCATACTTAAGAGAAGTTAGACAACACAAGCTGGACTTGATGAGTTGCGGGGGTACAATGTTGGGTGGTAGGGAAGTAGGGGTAGATAAGGGAGAAGTCGGGAGATGTGGATGAATATGGTCAAGATACATTGCAACACACTCTTAAAGAATAAAAGTATTATTAAAAAATTGAAGTGTTCAATGTATAGAAACAAACACCAAGTCAACATGCACCATGTAAGTTCACAGATGTACATATGTACACACACACACACACACACACACACACACACACACAAATTCACACCAACAAAATAAAAAACGAGAGAACGTAATGTGAAATGAGCCATTGGATAGTGCCTTGTCTTTAATATTACCACGCAATACTCCATCTTAAAAAATTAATTAGGAAAATGCCTCAATTAATAGGATGTCTATATTAGCACACGAATAATGTACAAAAAAACAATAAAATAGAGAGTAACCACAGCTCCTCATCACTCCCCTCTGAGGAAAACAATTTCTTAAATGAAAAATGCTAAATCCAAGCAACAATGCTAGCCAGTCAACTCCATGAAGATTACAGTGTGGGCTGGAGAGATCTTTAGCGAGCAGGGAAGAATATTCTGTCAAAGGCACACACTTTCTTTTGGAAAAGTAAAATGATCCCAAGCAAAACACATTGAACAAAAAGCATTTTGTGTTTTTAGTCGTGCTCCCTTGGAGAACTCGGCACAGCACAAGAAAGAACATACGCAGGGTGTTTCATTTCCTTAGAACACAACAGCTCTCCCACCAGCTCAAGACAACAGATGATCAATAGTTGTGCTCTACACAAATGTTGGTAATTAAGGCATTTTGTATGGTCACAGAGTTCCATGACACCCCCTTTACTAAGCTAACCAGTGAGCATGTGTCACTTCAAGGTGATTGTTCCATCATCTTTCTGAATAAATCTATTTGTTTAAATATTACATTTTTGTTTTGCTTCCTATACAAGTAGACAGAGCTATTAGGTGGTGATATTGGAACACTGAATTGCTTTTATATTAAACTGTTAATGAAAACAGAGAACTCAAAATGCTACATTTTGAGAGTGATATTTTCTAAGGACAATTCTGCAAAGAAACAACTAAATCTTTCATTTAGTAAATTATGATAAGAGTGCATCTTAAAACCAGAACATTACTTATAATACACAAGACAGAAATCACACCCCCTACCCTGAAAGCCAATGACTCTGGGACAATCCCTACTGGTTGTGCTGATGGAGTTTGACAGTAACTGGGCTCAAGGCATCATGAATATAAACATATAAGTCTTTAATTATTCAAATAAGTTTATGTTTCATAAATATGTAAATGGACAGGGTGGTTAACACACTTGCCTGTGGAAACCACCAGAATGTGAAAGTAAAAAAAAAAAAATCCTGAATCATAGTTATCAAAGGAACTCATCATTTTTAACACTTTTCAGTCTTGTCCACTTCTAAAATAGCACTTGTGTATGGTGAAATGGCAGGATGATAAAGGCAAGTACATTTTGCCACCTCAGTGGGATCCTATCTGCTTGTTAGGTTGAAGGTTGCACAGAAGCACATGCTATAGGTTTATAAACAAGATGTTTGTCTTCTTTCCCTTTGACTGTCCACTTGACACAGCCTAAAAGGTGCCTCAAAAAGCACATTTGAGAAATTTATAAGAACAGATTGACTTTTAGTCATGTCTGTGGGATTATCGTAAGTATTAAGAGATATTCTGGGCAGGGTGCTATAAATGTGTCCAGCCTTGCAATGTAGGTTCTGTCTAGCCTTATTGTAACTTGCTATGTCATGTTTGTTTGATATACATAGGAGGCCTCTCTTTTCTGTAAGGAAACACAGGAGGAGTGGCTCTGGGGGAGAGAAGAGTTGAAGGGTAACGATATGAAAAGTGGAGGGAGGAAAAACTGCTCCATTCTGGATATAGTATAGGAGAGAAGAATAAATGAGAAGAAAAGGAGAGGAGAGGAGAGGGGAGGGAAGGGAAGGGAAGGGAAGGGAAGGGAAGGGAAGGGAAGGGAAGGGAAGGGAAGGGAAGGGAAGGAAAGGAAAGGAAAGGAAAGGAAAGGAAAGGAAAGGAAAGGAAAGGAAAGGAAAGGAAAGGAAAGGAAAGGAGAAAAGAGAAGAAAGCTGGCTATGTGTGTATTATCCAGAGAGAAAGTCAGTAAGCTGTCCCCCTCCATGGTTTCTCCTTCAAGTCCCTTCTTTCAAGCCACTGCCTTGCTTTCCCCACTGATGTCTGTGACCTGTAAGCTATCACAAAACAAAACAAAACATAACAAATGAAAGCACTCCTCCTCTAACTTGCTTTAGTCAGAGTAGTTTATAATTTTATCACAGTAACTGAAAGGAAACTGGAACAGTGTTTTATGTATTTTTTTATTAAAATATGACAGAGAAGATACCAGCAGCCTAAGAAAGTTTCTCATCCAGAAGTAGGTGTCAGATTCCATTGATCTGGAGTTACAAGTAGTTATAGGTTGCCTGATGTGACAGCTGGGAATTGAACTCTGAGAGAGCAGCAAGGGCTCTTGACTGCTGAGCCATTTCAGTGAGATGTGCTGTCACACAGCCTGTGCTCTAGGGGTCAATTGGAACATGATTTCAATGTATGGACCATCCTTTATGATAAGATGTTGTTTGAAAGATGAATCTGTCTCAAGCCTATTAAACAGCTCTTTGGTCCTTCCTCCATCTCCTAATTTGTCTTCTTGTCTTCTGCGATATTTTGACTCTCCCTTTCCCCTTTCTTCTTTCTCCTTTCCCCATCTCCTTCTCCTTCCTTCGCCCTTCCTCTCTTTTCCTCCCACCCTTCTCTCTGTGTGGTTGCTTGTATGAAAGTGTTCAAGTGTATGTTTTGCCCATGGCTCACATGGAGGCCAGAGGAGAAAGCCAAGCATCCTCCTTTATCATATTCTAACCCTATTCCCTTGAAATATAGTTTTCCACAAATCCAGATATTCATTGTATCTTCAGCTAAACTATCTGGAAAGTGAACCCAAAAAATCCTAGATCCTTCTGTCTCTGTCCTCTACAGCACTGACATTGTAGACTCAAGTGTGCAAACACCTGGGCTTTTAAAGCCAGTGCCATGGAGCCTAACTCAGTTTATACTTGTCCAGCAAACCCTCTTACCCACTGATGCTTCTCCCCCACCCCTGGTACTTGCTTTATTCCCTTCAGTTGGCAAGCATTCTGAAATCTGTGTACCCTGTACTGATCCAGTAATAGAACTTTGAGATTGTGTCACATGAATCAAACTATTTAGCATATTTCCATGAGGCGATAAAACCAGAATTTGATATCTACATCTATATCAATTCTCCAACTTGTCTCTACACTGTCTCATCAGCTGTTTTCGCTGTTCCCATTTCTACCACCTGCCCATTAACTCCTGAATCATCCTTGACTCATCCGTTGTGTTCTTCCGTCTCTGCAGATCTGCTTGTAGGCAGCTTTTGCACGGAGCTTCGACAGGTATCTGTATCTCTTTACACACTAAATGCCACATTGCAACCCCACACTGTTAGAAGAACTTCATGTAGACATGTAGATGACCACAATGGTAATACAGCAAGCACTCCAGTTCTATCCCTACTCCCAAGCAATGGTTCACAATAAAACCAGAGCTATAGCTGAAAACAAGACAAAGACAAACAAACAAAATAGTATAATCATGTGTCCTTGAAAGCCTTTGTTGTCTCTTATAAATCTTCAAAGAGACTAGAGGAGGGAACTCACTCTTTTCAAAGGGTTGGAGTTAGCAGATTAGATGTGTCCACAACAAATGTATGCCTGGCCTAGAAAAACTCTGTCTTCTACATTCTGCATCCATTTCACCTTTCCATCCTCTAGCTATATCAAGTGTAACCAATGCCAGGGCCTCCATGAAGACTCTCATTCAGCGTCCCCCATTCCAGTCATCAGATCTGCCCTCTTTTTGCATCATCTGTGGTTGCTACTTCTACTTGGCCTATCAGATTCCCATTAGGCAATTATTGAGAATCTAAACAATGGGAAAGCATCAAGAGAAATAAGGATAATGGGGAAATTAAGAGCTATTACTTAGAAGAGGCCATGGGGTCAAAATAAAGAACAATGCCTACAAAGTCTTCAAAAGGATCTTTTCAGAACGCTGTACCTGTGGAAATGTGCTTCCAGAGGAAAGGGAAATGATTAAGTACTGAAAAAAATAAGTGATGTTAAAATAAGGAAGCAATACCAGACAATCCCTTGTGGAACAATGACAGATGTCTCCTTGTGGAACAAAAGGAGAAAACAATAAAAATTACAGAGAAAGAAAAAGAGATAGATTCAAGGGAGATAGAGACTAGACATCGGGCATTCAGGCTGAGTTCATTCATTTTCCACCATACTAACTGAAATTAGAAAAGCATTAAGTTCAAGTTAAATATTTTCCCTGACATTCACACCCAGTTCTCTCAAGTTCAGACTGCATGGGGATGGATGCCCACCCAAGGGGAATAAGTCTGTTGCTCAAGGCTGGATAACAGGTGCTGGTCCTAACACCTAGGTCTTCTGATTGTGGGCTCTAGTATTTGCCTATTCTTCTGATTTGCTGCATTCCTTTCCTTCTGGGAACTCCTTGGAAACTTGAATCTTAGCCACTCACTAGACCACACTGGCTCTATGCTATTACAAGAAAATGAATGCAATTTATCCCAAAGTCATGTCCAGCATCAAACCCCAGAGCAATAAAAATCAAACAAATTTGCTTTGGAGTTTGCCTTCCTAGTTCATACTTTTTTTTGTATGATCATTTCTGAAAGGTCAGCTTTGTGTCTTGAAAATTATTCTTTGTAAGTATGAAAGTGGTTTGTCTTTAGATTGTCAACCTACTCCAGCATATCTCTTAAGAGTATATTTGTGAGTGACCATGACATGGCTGTTTGCATTTCTTCAGGAGCCCTGACCTGGATCCAGATAGTAAGGTAAGGTCAGAAGACAGAAGTTGGCATTAGGCTAACAGAATGAGACAGAGACCTGCGAAATGGAATGCTCATAGAAATCTATGCATTTCTTGTAGCCCATAACTATGTGTATATCTATGTCCCAACTTTGTTTTCTTATGTAGAGAAACTAAGCTCTATCATAACATCTAAGAGCAGAAAGGCATGAAGAAAAGAAGTAGAATCCTATGTGAACCTTCCTTTCACCAAATCAAGAGCTGCCTGGCACACATAGTAAAAGTCTGGACTCTTTCCACTGAATTAAAAAGAAAAACCAAAACCACACCCTGATGCTCTTTCAATTGCCTTACCTTAATTTTAATGATTTTTATCTAAATCCTCAGACACCCACATATCTAGGGTGTCAAACTCAGCCTTTCCATTTCATTTCTGTTCTTCTCACCTGCTAAATGTAAATATAGCTAATTTTACTTTACTAAATAAGTACTTATGTTTTGTAAGGACTCATATGATTTCACCGTTATGCTAAGAAATGAATGGAAGCTAGCTTATGGTATAACAGGAAAATCTCCATACCGTTATAAACTTCAAAGCTATCTGCTGATGGTTAAGACTACTTCTTTAACCATAACCTCGAAGCTACCTTATTCACCTTACTTTACATCCATACTTCCATAGACTTATTCTCCTTCTTTTCTTGAATTTTTACTGTGTAATTGATTAATAATATTTTAATACCTAAACCCCACATTTAATAAGGAAACTTATTGTTATATCTTCATATTTTAGTTACATTTAATTATATTTTCCCTTTTGTATCTATACCTTTGATCCCATTTATAAAATCTATCATGAAATACTTGGGAGATAGATTAGTTGGTTATGTGTCTGTCATACAAACACAAGAAAAATGTATGTTCAGGTCCAGAGCACCTATTACAGTAATTTATGTGGTCTAGGCTATGCTGCATTTTGAGTGTGTGTGTGTGTGTGTGTGTGTGTGTGTGTGTGTGTGTTTATGTTACTATGTTTGTGTACATTACATATATAAATATTGTATTCTTTGTTAAAGGTTTTTAAACCTATGATAATAAAAGACATATTCACATATATTAGGGGTTCCTATAAGGGCAAGTGGCTACCATAAAAAGACTCCTAGTCTCTACACAGGACTTGAACCAGAATACATCTTATCTTACTTCTTATATTCCATAGAATTTCATCTAGAATTTGACTTTTAAGTATTTTGCACTTGTTTTTCCAGTATTTTGACTGTTCTGATTTTAAGTCTAGGAGACCCATTACTCTTATCTCCCAATAATCACACTGATAGAACAACAAAAATACAATCCCTAGATTCTCTTGATTCTTCAAATCAATCAAATGGAAACATGTCTATGAATAGATTGCCTAAGCTGCAAATCCCAGAAGAGAGATAGTCTCTCCACATGATAGTCTCAAGTTGGGCAAGGTTTTATCTACTATGTACTGTCCCTGGTCCTCTACTCAATCTCTTGAGGTGTTTGGCTCTTAAGGGTCATTGTGTTTTTTTCAGAGACTTAAATACTTAATACAGCTAATTAATATTGAAATTTAACCATAGTCACAAGAAGTCCCACTGGTAGCCTTCCCCCATATGTGTATGAATATAATAGATCCAATTTCTGCCACTCTCTTAGAGGACCAAGCTTTGGTCACTCTGTTAACTCAAAAGAGGATCCAGAAGTGGCCAGAAGAGTAAACATTTCAACTACAGCTCTAACAGCACATGGGTCTCTTGTTGCATTTCCTTCCTACCTCTTCCTTTGTTCACCCCTCTTTCCTCAGCAGCTCCCCCTGCCTTGCTTTTCTTGTTGAAGCTAAATAGCTCCTGTGCAATTTGCTCAACCACTCACCTGTCCCTCAAATGCAGCTTTCCCAGCTCATCTTCTGAGGGGCTCCATAAAAACTTCTGAATTTCCTGCTGTTTAGGAGCACACTGTCTTTCAGACTTTCTCCAACTTGGGAATCCTAGAAAACAGTCTCTATCCTCAGGCCACTGTGAGTGTTCTCAGTATTGTGTAATGAGTATCAGGTGGAACATTGGTAGTGCCTGGCTTTATCTTGAAGCGTGTTGGTACTAACAGGTGACTCTGATTCAAAATCAGAACTTCCACATGAACTCAAGGAAGAATACTGAACTGTTTTTTCCTTGGTGACAGATGATAGAGAGGATGCTTAGGATACTCAATAAAAGCTATGCATAGTACTGACACCAGTGTGTACTGGGATATCCTTAAAGAGGCTGATAAAATTAATGGAACGAATGGAAGTATAATGGCATTTGTCTTAAGCAAAAGTTATGGTTGATTTTAATTCATTACCTTCCTTGATTAAGAAACATTTAGACCATTGGTGAGGTACACCTTGTGCATATTTATGATTTTTTTTCCCGAAGGTTCTTAGATGAGGAAGAAAAGCCCACTCTGATGGGGGGGGGGGGTTAGATTGAATAAAGAGTATAGAAGGAAGCTAGCATAGTACCAGCATTTCTTTCTTTCTGTTTCCTGAAACATGCAGAAGTAAGCAATATAACTCCATTCTGCCACCATCACTTCAACACCATGATGGAATGTACCCCTTCAAATTGTGAATTGAAATCAATTCAGCCTTCTTCACATCACGGCTACCAGGTATTTTGTCACAGAATTTATAAAAAAAAAATGACTAATACACCAAGATATAGAAATTTCACTCCTGCCTATTCATATTGTCATTCATGGAAGATAAACCCCATAGCATATTTAAAACCACCTTGGGAAGAATTCTGCTCCTCCCATTTTCTTGCACAGATAAGGAAGATACTCTTCCACAGCACTCTAAGGCTAATGAATAAAGACATTCTGTTTCCTGGGGTATCAGCAGCCCATGCCATAGTGAGGTTGATAAAGGTTAGCATACCCTTGCAGCTTATTGGAATGGTCCCTTGCTGCAGCCCACAGTTCAAGGGTGCTCACTATTTCCTACTCATGTCATAAAAATACCAGGTCTTGGGCTCAGCTCCTCCCCTTCAGGAGCATTTTGAGAAATAACAGAATCATCACAAGCATAATGGACTTATCCCTCTATTGTTGTATGCATGGATTTGAATGTAGCAAAGATCTTGAATTCCCTGGCTTTTAGCTCCCGCCCATTGTCATTAAAGAATCAATGTGTGGTATCCTTTCTCTCAAACAGAAAGTGCTACATTTCACACTATGTGTAATTTGCAGAAAGGGGAATGATGCTCAGCCTAGAAAAATGCTGAGCACTTAAGCAGAGCCATTTTTCAAGTCAGATTCAAAGTAACAAGTCTGCAATGACAGGACATACAAAACAGAGAAGCTTGTTATCATACCCCTTAGAATGATGCACCAGCAAGTTAGTTAACAGCCTGAGTAGACTCTGCACGCTACAGACACCTTCTGCAAGACCAACGTGTTCAACTAGCTCATGTCTAAGTCTTTCTTCAAGTAATGCCTTTTGCTCCTCTAACAATCAAGTATCCAAGACTTTGAAGACTGAAACTGCTATAACTGAGTTGGTGGCCAGCTTCCTACTCTTCCCAATTTTATATTCTCAATAACTTCTAGGTGTGATTTTTTTCAAGAGTCTTCCCCAGTCAATTTCCCACACAATGTCACCATGTCTGACTTTATTTCCAGCAAACCTAGGCTTAGAAAATGGACTTTTGTAAAAGATAACAATTTCAGGTAACAAATGTAGCCCAGCTGGTAAAACATCTGCTCCATAAACATGAGTATTTGGGTTCACATCTCAACCCCAAAACTCACATAAAGTAATTGATACAACTGCACATGTTTGTAACCACAAAACTCAGGTGGAGGGCTGGCAAGATGATTCTGTGGTTAAGACTGTTTTTCCAAAGGTCCTGAGATCAATTACCAGCAACATGATGGCTCACAACCATCTGTAATGGGATCCATTTTCTATTCTGGTGTGTCTAAAGACAACTACAGTGTACTCATATAAATAAAAAAATAATCTCAGTTGGAGACAGAAAAGCAAACACCTGGATTTTTGTTCCTAGCCAATCTAGCTGAGTTGGTAAGAACTAGTCAAGGTGGAAAAGAGGTAGAAGACGATAGCAAATCAACCTCTGTCTGTGATGCACACACCCAGTGATGTACACAACATGCATGTTGACCTGCACACATATATGCCACAAAGGTGAACAAAATTTAATAATAAGTTATATATGTTGCAAAAGCCATAGCAATGAATTCATTGAAAGTAGAGACAATTACACGAATAAACAGAGTACATTGAACTTCACAATATAACATTTTGCATTTTGAACTTAATTTTCTGGATATTATATTGAAAACTCTTTAGACCTAGTTCTAGTTTTACCATGTGGAATTTCAGATGAATGTGAGTACTTTGAAAAGGTTGAAAAAAAAGTGTGTCATAAAATTAGACAATATGAATATAATGTGCAATAAACATGAGCTCTTCTGAAAAGGAGAGAAGGGACCATTTAACCAATAACCTTCTTATTGATCAAGTGATTGAAGCTGTAAGTTCAAGCCAGAGGGACAGATGATGGCAAGCTCATCTCAGATCATGGGCCTTATAGCTTCCAGGCCATGCTTGGCAGACATGCTCCATCATATCATGTCCAGGCTTCAGTCCTCACTGTTCTCTCTCAGGCTTTCTTATGAATGAATTGTAGAGACTCAATGGCTTAGCCCTGTCAGCATCTAGGATCCTATCTCCTCCCAGGCTACATCATGCAGCCTCCTTCTCTGTGGTCACCAGCTTGCTGGGTTGGATTTGAAGATGCCCTCTAGCTCTGTTGATCGAGCACAGGTTCTTACAGTCACCTCATATAGCAATCTATTCCATAATAGTTGCACAAGAAGATCTAATTTAGCACACTTAATTATCATAGTATTACAATGCTTCACGGCATTTTACTACTTAATATCTTAGTGGTTTATCAATGTATATATTTTTCTATTACTAGGCATATAGCATATGGCATATATATATATATATATGTGTGTGTGTGTGTGTGTGTCTGTTAATATATATATTAATATACAATATGAATTACTTTAATAGAATAAGACTATAAGAACAGACTCAGTTATCATTATTCCTTGGGACTCTTTATGCATTGAAACTCTATAGAAAGAATACAGACCAAAAAATTGCAAGATCATTATTATCTATAAAGAGAAGAAAAAGCCAAGATTTCAAAGGCTCTAGAAACATTAATTTTTGGTTTTTTTAGGGTTTAATAAAACTCCATAGATCATTATAATTCATAATTATATTATAATATTCATAATATTCCCCTTACATGGCAATTCATTTGTTTTGGTATATGTGTCAAATTTTAACTGAAATAAATATACATGGGGCTAGCAAGATAGCTTAGTAAGGAGTTTTCTGTTCAAACATGAAGATCTGAGTTCAGACTCCTATTGCCCACATAAAAGGCCAAGTATGGCCATATGTATCTATCATCTCAGCTCTGGGGAGTTGAGACAAGATCATTACTGTTAACTGGCCAGCCAGTCTGTCTGAGTCATTGAGCTCCAGAGTCAGCAAGAGATTTTGGCTCTAGAAAACGAGGACAGTGGTGGAGGAAGACAATTAATACTGATCCCCAGCTGCCACCCCTGCAGCTGAATACACACACATGTACACACATGTAAGTGCACATACCCACAAGAATGTACACATACACTACACACACACACACACACACACACACACACACACACACACACACAATACATATGTTAACAAGACAAAATTTAAACTTTTAATAAGCTAATTTGTAATCTAAAATTATTGTCATATAAAGCTTTAAAAATTATAAATTATATTTATATCAAGGTAAATTCTGAGACAAATGACTAAATGTATGTGCACACATTTATAATCATCTGGATTTTTATGTATGAGCATATTAGCTTGGCTGAGTATGTAGGCACATGCATGATGCATGCACCTGTGTGGATTTGTATGTTCACATGTGCATTTCCATATGTGCTTGCATGAAATGGTGATGAAATGGTGCTGTTTGCTGTGTAGTCACCAGGATCACTTTTTTTTTTTTTTTTTTTTTTTTTTTTGCCTAGGAGGTGATCATCATAACAGAAGAAAAGAAAGCTAAGCTGGATTTGAAAACAGAATCTCAAAGCTGAGAGAAAACACCAAGAAGAAGTGAATGCATTGGCATCAGTCTTGACATTTTGAGACATGGAATTAGTGTTGCTTAATTTCCTGCTTTCCCTTCCTCAGCATGCAGCTCACACTGCATTACATTCATGGACATGTACCCTGTCACCACAGAGAGAGCTGCTTTTGGCTCTCCTACTGTTCTCTCTTAATTCCTCTTTCCAGCTCCTTTGGAATATTATCCCAAAGCACATACAATAAATGCCTGCTATTCCATACATAATTGTCATTGAGTTTGTCACCAGTTTCAGTATGGGAATGGGAGTAATCAGGGAAATATTAGTCCACTGGAGACTGAGAATAAGGTTAAAGGAAATGGGTGTTTTCATTTCAAAGAAATTCATCTACTTTGCCTCTTGAATCAGGTACCAACCAAATTCACTTAAAATTATCATTCATATCTTCCATCATTGGCTTTGAAATACTTGTCAAGGAAGCAAAAGAGCTCTGAATATTAGGTATTGCAAATGAAAAAGACACACACAGATGTAAAACATACATGTCACAAAAACATCACACACAAAAGCAAACCAATACCACATACATATGCAAACCCCACATGAATACCCACACACCTCACACCAAAACCACACACAAACACACACACACTTAAAACACACGCATCATACAAACATCACATAAGAAAGCATATGGACACCCCACATACATGCATGCCACACGTGAATTCCTACACACCCTACAATGAAACCACAGTCACATACACATCACATATAGCAACACACTTTACATACCAAGATACCAGGGTCCTCGGAAACGTTCCATGATTCTTTCAAATTCCGCATCATTTGTGCATGTCTTTCACTTTGTAACTGGGCATTCTAATTTCCTGGCAGAAATTTTATTTAAAAAGTGATTGCTAGGATGCCATTTCACGCATACTAATTGTTTGGTTTCTCAATTTTGCAATCTTCACTTTGAGTGCTAGCTCTCAAAGCAGCTAACTATGTCAGCATGGGACACATCATTTAACTTCCACGCAAACTTCAAACCCTAATCTGCAACACAGTCAAAATGTCCTCACATTAAATATTAGTAACCCAGAAATGAGTCAGTTAGATCTTTAAAAATGAATTTCTTATGGCTGAGGGTACCAATATGTAGTGTTGGGCAAGACTCCTACACCCAGTTATTCCTATGCATGCCTATTACCTGATAAAATCTTTCCTTATTATTCAGTGTAATTGTAAATGAATAAGTTGAAAAAACATTTATTTCCAGTGTTGCACTGAACTTTGTACATGCGAATATACTGCAATAAATTGGAAAGATAGCTTGACTTTATCCCCATCAAATATTACTTCCCTAGGAAAGATATAAATAACATCTGTCCATCCTCATACAGGATCAATGAGATACAAATTGCACCTAAATTCACTTCAAGAGCCAATGAATTTGATGGGTTTTTTTTTTTTTTTAACAGAGCAATGTGCTCTATGGTAAGGGATAGGAATCTAGACAACTGAAGTAGACACACAGTGAGGTCTGCACCCATCATGGATAAGGATGCATGGCCACATAGATGAGGCCCCATCTCTAGTTATTCCTAACCTATATATTCTAACCCATCACTGAGGCCCTGTGCAATTATGGCAGAATTTCATACAGCCAGTTGGGAGGAGTAGCTGGATACTTGAGTGAGGTTTCTAGGACCCTTCCCATCCCTCTGTTTATGAGGGAAGGTCAACATGCAGCAAGCCCATATGTGATGAGGTTTTTGAGCAGGAACATCTGGCTCCATGAAGATGGCGACAGCTGGGCTGGGAGGAGACTTCTGCATCACAAGGATCTGCTTGCTTGATGTGTTTGTTTGTTTGTTGTTTGTTTGTTTGTTTGTTTTTTGTAAAAGAGAATGCCTAGCTATCTATTGATTATCAATAAATACAGTAAAATAACTTATTCCCTTATCTTGCTCTGAGTTAGGGAGACTAGGGAAATCCATTTTTATTATACAATATCATGTGAGAAATAACTATCAATGAAGTAAAAAAAAAAGATATATGTAAATGTTTCTATATAGCACCACTGAGAATCACTACTTCAAATTTGTGTGGAACACTGATTCTATAATAATAATGGTATCCTTCTATAGCATTGCATGTTTAAAATGAAAAAAATCCATTTATTTTAAATTATAATATTGAGGCAGTTTGACTCCATGATAGGCTTCAAATTGACAGTTCAAGAGACTAGGCCTAAGTCCAGGCAAGCCCAGGTAGGTAAGTTAATAGGAAACAACAACAACAACAACAACAACACCCCAAAGAACAAAAAACAAACAAACACACAAACAAACAAACAAAAAACAGGCTTCAGACAGCTAGTAAGAAACTGCCTTGCCATCAGAAGCTGCCCTGCCATCTGGCCTGAAGCAAAGGAATTGGGCCAATAACAGTTTCCAGATTTCCTCAGCAACAATTTCTGGACATCTCCAACAGTAGTTTCCAGGCCCCACACTCTGGTAATGGTTCTGGAATGTCCCTAGAGATGGAGCAAGAAAAAGTTCACCTACCCTAGAATTACCCTAATGTGCTTTAAATCAGCCCTGCGAGCTCACTTGGTTGTCTCCATCTTGGAATGAGAGACCTCCCATGCTAGACTTCTGCAGAATAAAATGTTCTTTGCTTTTACATACTATTTGATTCCGCAAATTCTTTGGCAAACAATGGACCTTTACAATGTGATATGTGAAAACCATATTGGCCCCACTTTTCTGGTTGTGAGTATTAATAGTATACATTGTTATTTACTGTGATATTCTTCTTTAAAAATATATGTTCTTAAACGTATGTTTAAAAATATATGTTTTTAAACGTATGTGTAACTGCTTGCATGTGTGTATATCTAGCATATTTCATTCCTTGTGCCAAGAGAAGCCTAAAGATTGTGGAAAATTCAGTAACTGGAGTTACAGACAGTTGTGAGCCATTTGATGTAGGCACTGGGAACGAGCATCTCATGCCCTCTGTAAATGCTCTTAACTACAGAGCATTCTATCCAGCCCTTACTGTAACATTCATCATAATCACAAACTCTCTTCCCTTAGTCCACATGAAAGATTTGTTGAGTGTCAAACACTTGAGTGAAAAATATAACATCTCACAGGAGCATGCAGGCCACAAACAACCAAATAAACAAGAACTCTAATAAGCCAAGCATGGCTGGTAATAGAGAGGTAAATCTTCATTTCTATACCCACTGAAAGTCCAGACAAATTCCTCAAAATGAATGGTGGTTGAGATGGGTAGTTTTTCAGTCTGCATTTAAAAATATTAAAACAAATGTGTTACTTCCATGGAAATTACAGGGTTCATGCTCAGTTTTATAAATACCCAGACCCCTGTGCAGATATAAATTAGTGTCTTGTCAGAATCCAGGACATAGCTAACAGACAGACTTGACCTGAAGGCTTTAGGAACTGAAAAAATTAAAAATACAGGTGTAAGGAACTATGGCAACCAATATTCTGACCCCAGAGTTCAAACTAAAGAAAGTCTTAAGCATGACAGCAATTCTCAGAACTTCTGAGTATCCCATTATTAGGCAGGATTCCTAAGGAGTATATCTATTCTTCACTCCACAGGAATATGGTATAAAAGGAAGCAATCATGTACAACTGGTGCCCATCATTTGAATATTTGGAGGCAAAGCAAATTCCTGCCTTAACCCCTGAGTTTTTTGAGGAATTAACTGACAAAGATAGAATAAATAGAATAAGGACCATACAAATATATTGACATGCAAAAGTTAAGAATTCATTACAAGGAGTGAGGTGGTCAACTCACATGATTCAGAAACCTTGAAATTCTTCCCCACAAAGAAGGGGAAGGATCAGGAAGTCAGAGAGACTAGATGCTAAAATGGGTCTTGGTCTCTCCACATTTCAAAGCATCAGTATTTCTATTATGTTTGTTGTTTTAATCTACTCTCCAATAAAATCAATGGTTAATGAATGACCCACAACCCAGAAATGGAGATTTCTCTGAGAAGGGCTTAAACCTTCAAGAACTATATCTAAACTGGCTTTTGTTGACTAAGAATGTAACAAACTAGCTCTTTATTCCATGTCCTTTTTGGATTCTTATCAACTTCAAACACTCATTTGCCAAATGTCAACTTCAGAAAGGTTTTTAATTATATATGCAACTGCAAATGCAACAGACACTTTCTGTTTTGTAAAACTTTGCTGTCAACAGGATAAAGAAGTTAGCTTGTCTTACTGTGGTAAGGAGTACACTTGATTTTTAGAATTCTTTTTCTTAAAAGCTAAGAAACTTTACTGCCACTGTGATAAAATATGCTGATGAAAGCAGCTTATGAAGCAAGAATTAAATTTGGCTCACAGTTGGAGGATACAGTCTTTCATTCCCGAGATGCCACAGGGACATGTATCTAGGAACATGGGTGATAATTACATCCATCTGTAATCTGATGGATGCTGCTATTCCATTCACATTCTTCTATTTTATGACCATAATCCCAACTCAGGGAATGACACCACCCACAATGGATCCCTCTCCACATTGCAATTAGCTTAATAAAGAGAAGCCAGACATCATGGCCTACTTGGTGAGCCCTAGGAATTATGTCTGACATTGTCAACTAGCCTTCATATTCATGTGCACACCTAGGAACAGTCACATGCATATGCAAAAATCTTGTTGTTTGGGGAAGGTGGAGATACTTTGTAAGTCAACACTCAAGCAGACTATGAGGTAACAATAATAATATCACTGTGAAATTTAGAAGCCTATAAAGATAGGACTTGGTCATCTCAGTCAGCCAGGTTTCTCAGAATTGCTATAGATGGCAAGACTCATAAGACCAGGCAGACATAAATCAACTTTGCCATATTTGCTAAAACTGTAAAAATTGCCCTGACGCTTCCAACCACTAAAAGCCAATAATATAAAGCATATTCACCAACTAATTATCCTAGTGTCATCTATAATCAGTATAAGAATGCAAACCTTCATGCCACTGCCACACTCAGACACATTTCATATCAAAATTCGAATCCTCTAAAACTCCAGATGTTTTCTTTTCTTATACTAAGTCGAACACGTTCAACCAATATATATTGAAGTCACCACTGAGCTTAAGGAACAACATTAGGATATTGTTGATATCCTTTGTGAGGGTCTCCCCTAGATTCTCTTACTAGCCAATGCTAATCATTAGTTATTGTCTGTCTACCATTCCCTCCTGTTTCTTCAAATTTTTCCCCTCGTGGATTTATCATTCAATAAGATATTGTTTGCCTTTCCAGTTTTGACAATGTGTACATTTCTTACTGACATGTTTCATTCTAGTGAATTTCATTCAATATTAAATATTAAACCCCTTTGCTTTGCTCCACTATTTACAGACAATGTTGTAGACTGCTGTGTTCTAATTTACATACACTCTGCATTCTACTTTGTATTCTGTTATGTCAGTAACAAAGAGTAGTTGCTACATACATTTTATTACAAAAACAAAACAAAACAAAAAAAACATTACTACAAACATTCTTCTTGGTAATATGAAACAGACTTTGTAAGGAATCCAGACTAGCAAGAATCCCAGGTCAGGACTGGCTCTTTGCTATGTCAGGAATCTCATGTTTGTTTAAAGGAGGAACATCAGCTCATAACCCACAGACAGGTTACACATATCCTCATTTTTCCTGTTAATCAACCCTATATTCTTAAGTTTTTCACCTTCTACTACTGCACTAAGCATAAACTTCTATCTTGTTTTGGTTTACTCTACATTGAGAGGATTCTCATTCATGTATCAGTCATTCATTATTGTTCAGGGGTTAGACTTACTGTCACTTCCTTACTGACTTTAAGAAGGTCTTATAGATTTTTACATAACTTCAAAATTGAATAGGAAGTTTAGGTGGCATGAACCTAAACTCACCAGTGCCTTTCTTGGTATATTTGTATGTTTACTCACCTGTGTGAGGGAATACATATGTTTCACTGCATGTACATGTGTGTCCATTTATTTGGATACCAGAGGGCAACAAATAAGTCCTAAAAGGAGTACCACCCACCCCTTTGAGACAGGGTCTCTCATTTGTCTAGTGTCCATCAAATAGTTTAGGATGGTTGTCTGTGAGCCATAAGTATTTGCCTGTCCCCACCATCCCAGTACTGTTATTATAGCACATGTCACCATATCTAGCATTTTTTCATGGTTCTGAGGAGTGAACTAAAGTCCTTTTACTTGCAAGGATAAATGTTTTACTGACCGAGTCATCCTGAACCCTGGTCCTCTCCAGGATCCAATGCTCGTTTTAAGAACAGTTTGATTATATAGCTAAGGAAATTCACACCAGACCCAAGGTTAATTTCCTGAAACTTTGCTACATTTTTGCCCTTCACATTTTTATGTGTTGTATGAGATAAAGATCTTAGTTATATTGTTCAGATGGATAGGCTTTATTAAGAAATATCCTGTTTATCATCTGCATTCTTGCAGGTCACTAGATCTGATCATTCCTACTATTTTGCCTATAGCAAGCTATTTTGAATGCTACATACTTTATATTTTAGCCTAAATTAAGAAAGTTTCCCTTACTCACATTTACAGATAAATTCCATAATTTTGTTCTCAAATTAAAAATAATTGTTCATTCTATTTCAGTTAACTAATATGATTCATGGTTTTAAGAAGAATTAATATTTGTTATGACATTAATAAGAATGTTTTAGTTTGAATTTAATTGAATATTAATCATAAAGTTTTATTAATTTTTTTATAAAATTTTGTATGCCTATGCTTGCTATATTAGTAATAATAATAAATACTGTTGTCATTATAAAATACTAATTTATCAACATCCACATGGTTTAAATAGTAGCATTTAGATTTATTCTTTGGTGCATTAATATTTATTATTGCTACTATAAGTCATTCTTTTATTTTTCATCACATGAGCAAAAATAAATTTGATTTCCTTATACTGGTCTTGCAATCAGAAAACTTGATATTTTATTATGTTAAATAATTGATGAGTCCTATAGAATGTCAAGACGATCTTTTACTTACTGTGCCTAACAACCTAGAGTACTCAGCTCAGCCAGAGTGTTGCAGAAGATCTTTCCAAATCTACTTACTGTTAGTAATTTATACCACTCCTTTCTGGCCTTCAGGCAGGTTTTAATTATTGAAAATAAGCTTAACCCTCTAATGTTTAAAATGTTTAGTCTCTAAGTTGAGTATCATAGAAGATTTTCCCTGCCTTTCACTTCAATTCCTCTGTGTAAAATTTCCCAGTACATACTGTCTTCACTTCCAAACATGAACATTTCTGTGTTGTCAAGCTAACAATGGTCTTCTGTCATCTCCTCCATCCTCTTCTCTCATCTGCATATAGTCACATCTCTAATGATTTGGTCTTAAGTAGTTCTGGAACTTTAGGGTCCTTACACTATCAACTCTCATGATTAGATCCAATCCCTACCTTTGGGGTTTCCTAGTTGATCTATTATGACGTCTCCCTACTTTCTGCTCCATAGTCATAACCCTTGGAACTTTTTATAACACTGGTTTGGGATTTTGGTTTGGTCTTTGTCTATGGACAATAATATATTTAGTGTTTAACATACTAGTTACTTGGTCTGCAACCAAGTCTGATGCATTTTTTATTATGGATGTCTGCAACTAATAACCTAAAGAATAACTGAAAAAAAAAATGACAGCAACCCAAACATCAGTTCTTTCCACATTTCCATTTTTTGTTCCTCAACTTCCACTTTAGCAGCCTCACAGATGGTGGCCGTTCAATGAAAATCAGTGAACAAGTTTACTTAATAAAAAAGACAGTGAACAAGTTTGGTTGGTTTTTTTTTTGTTTTTGTTTTTTTTGTTTTTTGTTTTTTTTTTTGATGAGATGCTATTCTGGAGGTAATTTGACTTATATATTTTTTTCTAATATGGAAAGACTGTTTAGATAGGATAATGATATACTTCTGATGAAAATAAATTATATATTAGATGAGGGTGTAAGTCTTAATATATAGTTTGCCTAGATTGCCTAATCTCTTAAAATACTGTTTTACATTAACTCAACACAAAGCAGTATAAATTACTGTCATTGATGTTAAGTGAGTTAAATACTTTATTACTGCCCCCTCCTTCTTTCCCTCTGTGTGTGTCTGTCTCTCCTGATCAATAATGCCCTGCCCTTTGTTTGACCCTCTATTCATAACTTGACATTTTGAAGCACTACCCATTTTCAAAGCTCAGATTTTATAGTCCAATTGTTTACTCAGGAATCAATTCACTTCCAGCCACCTCCCTAAATGACTGTATTATTTCTGATTTCATATAATGCTTAACCCAGTTGAACCGTAAAGACAGGAAGCAGCCTCATGCTATGACACAACAAATGCCTAAACCAAAAAAGACTTCATAATCTCAAGTATGAAGTCAATGAAAAATTCAGTGAAACATGCTTGCACAAATTAAGGAATAATAGTTCATGTCTGTCTGTTTTCAGGTAAGTAGTGCATGCTAAAAATAAATATGTTTTCAGTTAGAAATGGTGTGATTATAGGAAGTATGGATAGATAGCAAATTATACCTATAAAAATACACCTCTGAGTGTTCTAAATTTAGGAAACACTGGTTTATGCTTTCTGAACAATGACTAGTAAGTTGAAATTATTTCTTTCAAGAATGTAATGACTATACTCCATCATGTTCAAGCTAGTGATGGAATCTCTCTCACCATGATATATGATGAACATTAGGTACCATTATCTTCATACCCTTAAAAAACTATTTAAAGTTATATAAAAAGTGTGAGAAACCTTTCTGGGTAATGGATACTGCAAAAAGAAGCATTATGTAATTGGCATTTTATCAGAATATTTAACACATACTATGAAAATTCAGGATGGGCAGTAATGAATCTGAGAATCCTTAAGTTCATCAACCCTGAGCCTCCTTCTCTGCAGCTCTCTCATAGAACTGAAGAGCTAGTTTGAAGTCTCCTTTTGATAATGGAAATGTTATTAGTTTTTGATCCATAAAGATTACGTTCAAATTCCAATTCCTCCCAGTTCCTTCCAGTTCTGTCTCTATTAATTTTTCCAACTTTGATACCATCGTCTGTAAGCAGGAAATTCTACTGACCTCAGAGGGTTGCTTTACAAACACAAGCTATTTCAACTGATTCAATTCAACAAACATTTACTGATGTTTTTTGTAAATGATCACCCGATTAGAAGCTGGAGATAAAGAAATGAGGAAACCATAGCCCCTGGCCTCAAAGGACTCACTGGTGGAAACTCCAGTGGCCATGTGTTGCCATGGGAATTGTCTCTACACATACTCTTTTTTCCATCTTCATGTACTACATTTCTTGTATCCCTTTGATCTTCCTCTGGCTGCTGATTGCAAATTGTAACACCCTATTCAGGTCACTGCAGCTCTCTATGTCTCTAAAACAAATATCCTTGAGTATTGTGGGTCCACAGGTAGCAAGCCAAGGTGTCTTTGTATCTGTTGTTTTTAAAACAGTCATGTCTCATGTAAAGCCAAGCATGACGGAGAAATGTGTAGCTGGGCAGCTATTGTTATGTACACAGCTTTCACCCCTATTAAGAGTGCTCTTTGGTGATTAGATTTCCCGATAATCAATGGATCTACTACCATTTCCCAACTTCCTTTCAGCTGCCTTCCCATCAGCCCTCACAATCTTAACACTCTCTCTCACATCATGTCAATATAACTAATTTTGCTGTTTTTAACCACCCAGACCCGGCAGCCAACTGAACCCTGTAGTAGAGCCAAGCCTGATCTTTCAGCATGTAAACCTTTTGTTCTGGTAGAGCTCGGTCTGATGCCAAGAGGGATATTCTTCTACATTTGGTCCCCAGTCAAAATAATTAAAACTTTCTCCCAAACTCAGAGTCCCTTCTTGGATCTCCCTTAGCTCTATGGCCTTCAAAGAGGCAAGTCCTCTAAAAGCTCATCTCTCTTCTGTTCTCTAAGATCATGAAAACAGTGGAATAGGGACATGCCTGACGGGTGAGCAGCAACATCACTGTTACCCGAACTCCAGGGTCATTAGCCACATTCAACTCTGTTTCCAGGTCAACCATCCACTGGGGACTCTTTGTGATAATGTTAGAAATATTAGATTCTGGATTCATGTAACTCATGATAAAGAGAAAAAAATGAGATTAAAGCAAGGAGAAATAATGTCGTCCACAACATGATACTATTCTTCTGTAGTGTTTGGAGATCTGGCCTACAACACAGGGGAGGTTGGCTATGCAGAGCATAGTCATTTTACCTTCCATAGGAAGCATTTCCTCCCAATGGGATCAGAAGAAGAGCTGAATCCAAAGAAGAAAGCAGACATGAGGCAAATTAACAAAAGTAATGGGTTCTTTTTTTTTAAAGATTTATTTTATTTATTATATGTAAGTACACTGTAGCTGTCTTCAGACACTCCAGAAGAGGGTGCCAGGTCTCATTACGGATGGTTGTGAGCCACCATGTGGATGCTGGGATTTGAACTTATCACCTTCGGAAGAGCAGTCGGGTGCTCTTACCAGCTGAGCCATCTCACCAGCCCAGTAATGGATTCTTATAAACAATATTCCCTAACTCCTCAAAACAGAGCAGCAATCAAAATACATCTTTGACTAGTTGGGGTGTCAAAGAAATGGAGGCAGTTGCAAACATATAATAATAAACAAAGCTGAGAATTCACTGAAAAACTTTAGCTTTTTAGACATATGTTCAATGTCATATTAATGGTAAATGGCTATTCACTGAAACAGCCACTATCTATGTGTTAAGCTGTGACAACCTTTGTTTCTTTAAGTCTTTTGTTTGTTTTGTTTTGTTTTGTTTTGGCTTCGGTTTATATGTGGGGGATACAGGCCAGAAGCTTCATAGTGAAAGTTAGGCCTTGCTGAGTAAAAGAAAATAAATTTTGAAGAAAAGCTGGAGGTGGACATCTGGTTTCCCAGGGGCATTTGCTCTTTGGATGACCTTAAGTAACTCTAGAAGATCCTTCTCCTTCCCAAAATGCAGAAGGTTCATCTGTATTTTGAAGGACTCCCAGCTGGCCAGAACATGACCTTTCAATGCATGTTTGACATGTTAGAGACCCAGTGCACGAGGTTGATATTCCCTTCTTACCCACACAGTGTGGTGCTACCATGTTCTAGTTTCCTTTCTGATGCTGCAATAAAGAGAGCAATCTTAACAGAAGAAACTTAGAGGAGGAAACAGTTTATTTCAGTGTACAGGACAGTCTGTCAGTCACTGGGGGAAGTCAGGGAAGAAACTCAAGCAGGGCCTTGAGGCTGAAGCCATGCCAGCTTTCTTTTGAAGCCCAGGACTATCATGTCACCAGTGGTGCCACTGACAGTGTTCTGAACCCTTCTCCATCAATTAATAATCAGGACAATCCCCCACAGGCCAATTTTATCTGGGCAATGCCTTTATTGAGACTCCCTCCTCAAGTGGCCATAGACTATGTCAGACTAACAGCTAAAATGAAGAAGTCATATGGATTCCAAAAATATGGTTCGTTAATCAAATTTGGTATGTCATAAAAATGTGATATTAACCGCTTTACTTTCTCCACTTTTTCAAGCCACGTGAATGCCAAATCTCTTTTTCATAGAATTTATCTAGACTACCTCAGTAAATTAGTATAGGAGCAGATACCAGCAAAGCTTTTCCTATGGCACTAAGAACAAAAGTAAGGAGTAATAATAACCCTCAATGAAAATATTATACATATTTTGTGACAACGATTTAGAGCTAGAAAACAGCCCAAATATTATCAGATAGTTTCCACGGCATTTCTCATCTCACCCATCAAAATAGCAGAGGTGTTTTCATTGAAATTACTTTACCTCTTCCATGGATTTTACAAAATTATGGGTAAAGTCGCCAAGGAAAGACAACTAAAGTGATGTTTGCTGATGGAATTCAAAAAGGTTAAGATTGTTATGTGACACTAACCATCCAGAGTCCTACACATTATGCCCAAATAAGGAGAAATTGCCAAATGACAGAGATTTCATAGGCAGCCAAGGTAACAGTGATGGACTAGTTACTACATCTTAACTCAGCATAGCCCGTGAATCAGACAGTGTCCAGCCAGGTGACCCCTTCTTCAATGCTCATCAATCTTGGGATTATGAAGCTTAATAAACTGCCCCTTCTGCCTCTGAATTACCCCATATCAACAATATATTATGACCTTCCTTGCGCTTCTGTATTTAAACATAAGAGTACACTACAAGTGACTTCCTTCTGCCATTCTGGGTGCTGTTGACATCCCTACTAACAAATGTGGGACTTGAAGCACACCCTTCATAAGCATTGTTCTATCTTCCGGTAGGAGATGAGGGTCTTTCTCAGATGGCACATGTAGATTAATAATGATAAAACAGCCAACACTACTCAACCCTCTTGGTGTGATGGAGTATAAATTAACCTGCACCTCCTTGAGCAGGCCACAGTGAAGGTTTTCCTCTGTACGCAGGGGAGGCAATGTGCTTGTCTCAAATAGTAAGTATCCCAGCCAACCAAGTTATCTCTCTCTCTCTCTCTATCTCTCTCTCTCTCTCTCTCTCTCTCTCTCTCTCTCTCTCTCTCTCTCTCTCTCTCTCTCTCTCACACACACACACACACACACACACACACACACACACACACACACACACGGACTCCTTGTCACTAAGTCTCTGCGACAATCAAAGAAGACTTCTTGACTTTACTTGGTGCTTTCCCTGGAATCTCTTTTCTCTCTGCTCATTCTGTTACCCATTCTTGTTCCTTGTGAAAAGTTACCTGCCTCTGAATCATTTGGTTAGTGCTATGGCAGAAGAGGATACAGATGTCCTTCTAAAAGAACTAGATAGTAGTCGCACAAGGAAAATATTAATTGCTTTGGGAAATAAATTCAGTTTTTTGCTTTCAGAAAAGATAAGTGAGATTTTCCATTTTCATATTTCTTTGAAGGAACATGAAAAATGCATAGATTATAATCCCTGGTGCATGCATGCTAACACATGTTGAATACATACCTTGTTTCTGGTTACAGTGCATGCAATGTTATTTAAATGGTAAAGGTTCGCTGTGATTGTTCAGCAATGATTGTGGGGTCTTTAAAATAACACCTGAATATAAAATTCCTCAAGGCTCAAAAGTTTTTTATTATTATTATTATTATTATTATTATTATTATTATTATTATTATTGTGATCATTATTATTATTAAGTCTCCTCTTATACACATCCCACCTTGATTACAGACATCTCCCAGGAAGAGGGAAGAGCCTGATAGGAGTCTATGGTTATTCACTTGTTTACTGGATCCACCTCTTGAGGATTGCAAGGGCTTGAATGGGAAGTCCCACCCAAAGGTACATATGTGTTTCACACTGGGTCTCAGCCTGTGCTGGGGTAGTGGGAGGACAGGGAACTTTGGGGGAGTTGGAGACCTTTAGGGACATGAGGACCAGCTAGGAGATGTGGGTTGCTAAACACAAGAATTAAGGTTTAGATCCCCTTCCAGTTCCTGCCCCAGCTTCCTGCCTACTGAGCCACCAAGATGTGAACAAATAGCCCTGTGAATTTCCATGGCCATGGGTAAACCCACTCAGGTCGCCATCTTCCTACATCATGGTGGATTGCAACCTCAAACTGTGAGTCAAAATAAGCCCCTCCTATCATATGCTCCAGTACAGGGGAATGCCAGGGCCAGGAAGCAGGAGTGGGTGGGTTTGTGATCAGGGTGAGGGGGGATATAGGGTACTTTCAGGATAGTCTTTGAAATGTAAATGAAGAAAATATCTAATGAAAAAAAAAAAGGAAAAAATAAGCCCCTTCTGCCTTCAGTTCTTCTTTGGTTGGTTGGTTGGTTTCTTGGTTTTGTTGTTGTTATTGCTGTTGTTGTTGTTTTGCCACACACTCAGAAAAAACAAACTACACAGTGATTTAATTGATATTTTTCTTATCTTTTAGATTTGGGACACTGGAGATTAAAAACCATGCAGTGGATACTATGAAAGGACTGGGTTACGTCTCTAGCCCTCCTTTTCTTTTGCTGACTAGATTGATTGACACACAGTTCACCTACTGTGAATCCTTATAATGTGCAACTGTTGGTGTTTTATTATATCTATATTCTTCACATTGTTACTGTCTAATGCTAGGTTAGTTCCCCTCCAAAACTCCGTACCTAATTAGCAGTCATGATGATTTTTCTCTTGTCCAGGCTCTGCCAATCACTAACCTTCTTTCCTAGTCTAGATTTGCATACTCATGCATTCTGCCCTGTTCCTTTTCTTACACAGTTCTTAAGTATATTTTCTCAGTCACTTCCTGTGTTGCCCTTGAGGATTCAAGTCAGAGTCATAGCTTCACTAGTGCAGGAAACAGGCATCACAAACCTCTCTGAGAAGAAAAACTACTCAGTGTAAAGCATGAGGACCAGGGTGATGTAAAGTTTCCTTGGACTTGTTGATTCATTTCAGCAAATGATGGGTCTCTAGGTATGATGTGAGATAATCAGTGTTGGGGGTACCTGTGCCTCATCATGACACACTACCTCAGAAACACTTGAGTGTTTATTAGCGGTCCAGATAGCTATGATGTGTGTCTCAGCTGCTGAATTAGACTTTGGAGGAAGGAGCAAGGGCATCTGACATCTGTCTGCCAATCCCCAGATCCTGTACTCAAACACTCCAACAGGAGCGTCAGTCAGAGTGTCACCCTGCACTGAGGCATGGGAGTATAATATGATGACACCATATCTGACCTAAGATGGTGTCAACACACTGAGTCTACACATCCGACCAGTGACATGGCAAATTGTGCAAAAGTATTTACAGAAATTTCACACTACGACTCCTGACCATCAACATTTCCTCTTCCTATGTAATTCTCCATAGAAAAGGGGGTGTGGAGGGTTGGCTGGGCAGTTAAGAGAAGTTGTTATTCCTGCAGAAAAACAGAGTTCAATGCCCAGCATCCTCATATGGTGGTTCACAATTGTTTGTAATGGACACATAGACGATGCATGTATATACATGCAATCAAACTATGCATATACAAAGAAAAACTTAAGAAATTCTCCATTATCATTTTAATGATCTTTAAATTTGTAAACAAATAATGTTTCTCACTGTGGTATTTTCACAAATACTTTCTTTCCTTGTGTTTTCCTCCCCCACTTCTCTTCCACAGCCTCACCTGCCTCCTTGCTAGGCTCGTTACATTTCCTAATTCATCTGGTTCTCCTTTTATGTCTAATGTAGTCTATGGTGACTCCCAGACACACAGCTTCTAATGTCTTTACCCTGTTTCCTAGCTCCTGTTCATTAACAGATTTCTCCACACCTTAAAATTAAAATCAAGTTTCAGTAGATGATAGAAAACATGTTGTACACAAATACTGAGTGATACTATTTCTATTACATGATTTCATGTTATATATTTACCTTACTCGAACTCACTCACACACACACACACACACACACACACACACACACACACCACTGCAATAACATTTTACACTAATCTATGCATTCAAATTATCAATATGTTGTTGCTACTAAGCCTACATCTTATTAAAAGCAACAAAAATAGCCTAATATGTAAACTGTCAAATTAATGGGAAAGAGTGAATACAGAAATATTAAGAGGATCAAACACTGTGAACAGGGAAGCATCCTGAAAAGGGAAAAATGAGATTGTTCTTTGGAACATGGAGGATGCTTGTGGGAAAAAGCAGCCAAGAGTGGGATGGGTTTTTAGTTGGGTAAAGTGCATAATTTGTTGATGAATACTAAAGAAAATTAAATAAAAAACTGGACATGCGGCCCAGAGGATGGCTGAGCAGGTAAGAGCACATTCTGATCTTGTAGAGAACCAGACTCCTGTTTTAGCACATATATTACCAAACTTACAAACACCCGTAACTCTAGCTCCAAAGGCATCTAAAGCCCCCTTCTCTGCTTTGTGGACACTGCACTTGTGTACACACACACACACACACACACACATACACACAGACACACAATTAAAAACAAAATCTAAAACAAACTCCAAAAAATAAAAAAATAATAAAAAAGTAGTAAAATAACAACTTCAATTAAAGAAAAATGACTCACCCAAAAGTAAGTCAAAAGAAGTTGGGAATACAGATTTTATAATACAAATAATACTGGATGAAAATAGTTCAGTAATAATTTCAAACACACACACACACAGAGAACATATATAATTGCCATAAATATTACAGTATAGTAAAGACAGAAATGTGTGTCTCGTTGTTACTATTAATCAGTAAGTAAGACATAAAATCAAACCAACTCAATCATCTTCATAGAAATCAAAGGCCTCCAGCCACCAGCATCTTCAACTCAAAGCAAGGCCTCCAATAGCAAAAATGATGCAGGAGGAAAATGAAACATGAAAAATAAAATTAATTGTGGACCAGCAAGATGGTTCCATGGAGAAAAGGTGCTTGGTAGAAAGCCTGAGGGTCTGAGTTTGATTCACAGAAACTGGTTATAGAAGGCAAGGCAGGATTCACGCGAATTTTCCTCTGACCTCCACAGTTTATACACTGTGGCACATTTACTCACATCAAAACTTTATAATTAAAAGGCATACTCTATTTACACATCTCACTGTAAGCCGATGTGATTTTTCTCAATACAGTATAACACATACAAATATCTGTGAAGATTCACTGCTTTTAGGCATTTTCATTTCTAAATTAACCCAAACCCATTGACTGAATATTTTCAGCAAAAATTCACCATAAGGCAAATGATATTGACCTTTTAAAAGAAGAGGAAGGATAGAGGGGTGGCTACATGTGTCAAAAAGGCATGCTGAGCAAGCCTGATTAACTGAGTTCTGTTCCCAGAACCCATGGTGAAAGGAGTAAACCAATTCCTGAAAGGTGTCCTCTGACCTCCATAAGTGTTCTATATACTGTGTGTTCTCCTCTCTGCGTCTCTATGTTTCTCTGTCTGTCTCTATCTGCCTCTCTCTCTCTCTCTCTCTCTCTCTCTCTCTCTCTCACACACACACACACACACACACACACACACACACAATTAGTAACGATAAATTCAAGTCATTTTAAAAGTTCAAGTGTTGGTACATGCCATCAAACCCAGTACTTGGGGGTCTGCTCTCCAAGCACAGTCTTTGGTACATAGAGAGTTGGAAAGCAGCCTAGGCTAGGGGAGATTTTTGTCTCAAAACAAACAAAAACACCAACATAAACATAGTAGGATCTTGAGTAAAAGATGATATCTATTGGAATGTTAAAATCATCACATTCTAAAATTAATGAATAAAACTGATAGGATTTTATTGATTAATCATGAGGGGCTTTGAATTGTCATGATCTAATTCTTCTTAAAATGCATTCACAGGTGAACTACACTGCAGTATTTGCAGAACATAACCTTGATGTTCTGAATGTGTGTGCATGCCACAGACCAGCCCTGACTTAACCATTCTGTTGTCTAGAGAGTTCTTGCCATCACTCTTCCAGCATATGACCCAACAAGAACTCTGATCTGTAGGAAGCCTTGTAGCTCTCAGTGTTTCCTTAAAGCTTTTTTGAAAACTATTTCTGGAGCCAATGAACAAACTAAGCATGGGCAGGTGTTGGGTTTCACTAAATATTAACTTCTCTAGTCAAAATGACCACATCCCATGCCATATTCCTAAGAAATGACTCATATTATTAGTGATACACTTAACTATATGGCTAACAATAGCTGAGAGATGAACTATGAACAACAATTATTTTAGTTCCTATTAAGGTAAGTTAAGGGGTCTGAAAGGATATTAACATTAACGAAATAGCCAGGACCTCGCAAACAACAGATACAGTCCATAAATCCTCAATATTATCCTCTGTTGGAAATCTTTGATACTCTGAACAAAAGCAACTCAGTGAGGAAGGGTTGACTTGGATGGCATTTCCATGTCATGTCACCTATCACTGAGGAAATCCAAGTCCAGAATTTAAGGAAAAACCTGGAGATAGGAACTGAAGCAGAAACAATGGATGAATGCTGCTTACTGTCTTGTTCTTTTTTTCTCTTCACCCACCCCATCTCTCTCTGGCTGATTATATATATATATATATATATATATATATATATATATATATATATATATATATATATATAGTCTGTGTGTAGGCATCTTAAAGCATATATAGTACTATATATATATGCTAATATAGGTATATAAAAGCATTTTAGGTTATATATATATAATAATACACACACATACATACACACACACTACCTAGAGATGCTGCCACCCATAGTGGACAAGCCCTCCCTATACCAATGACCAATCAAGCTAGTGCTCTATAGACATGCCCACAGGCCAATCTGATCTAAACAACTTCTCAGTCAAGTCACAGATGACTCAATACAGGTACCCAAGTGAAGAAGTGTTATATAAAATGAAAGAAAAGGCTTTGGGGTATAGTGTATTGAAGGTTGCTAGCATTTCATGGGAAAACCAGAACTGGCTACTTTAGAAGAGGTACAGCATGGGTGTTTTAGGAGAATCTCTCGATAGATAGATAGATAGATAGATAGATAGATAGATAGATAGATGATAGATAGATAGATAGTTAGATAGATAGATAGATAGATAGATATTGATTCATAAGTTGGAAACAGGGTCAAGAATTAGGGGGTTTGTCACTTCTGAATTTTTTGGCTAGTCAGTTGCTTCAGAAGTGGCCTGCCTTTCTGGGCTGGCTACTACAGTTGTAGGTCTGAGATCTATTTGTCAACATGGCCCAAGTCTTATCAATTTTAACCCATCTTTGAGATATAAGCTGTGAGAATTCCCTCGAAAGAATTTGAATTTATAATTTTTGGCAAAGCCCCCAAAATAAGCAATTCTTATGCATCTAGGAAAATATTATGTATCTGACACTCCTGTGATATTTCTTTATAAGAATAGGAATTTCTTTTTATTTTCACAGTTTATTATGGTTTTTATCTTCCAACTATATAATTTTAAATATGTTGGACTACATGAAGGACTAAACTGGTAGTACTTCATAAATAAGTGCATAAGTTGCAAACATACTTCTGAATGTACATGATCTTTTTCCAGTTACCAAAAAAAAAAAAAAATCAAATATAATAGTATAGCATGTACTGATCTAGTTTCTAATTTTCTCTGGTGAGATTTGTGGTGCCACCAGGCATTTACAATCACAGGCATCGATCCAACATACTGCCAAAGCCAGTTTCTTTGTGTGGAGCTGCCAACATAATTAAGCAGATGAAATCCTTGCAGCTCATGCCTGTTGATGTGAGTTCAATCCTCAGAACCCACAGAAGGGTAGAAAGAGACAGGACTCTGGAGCATTGTCCGTTGACCTCCACACACATGCTGCTGCCAAGCTTGTGTCTGCACACATCATCATCTTGCACACACACAAGAGATAATAATCTTAATCTATGTGTGCATGTGAGTGTAGGTGTGCACATGCCATAGCGGGGCATGAGGAGATGAAAGGAAAGCCTCAGCCAGTTGTCAGCCCCTGCCTTTGGCACTTTTAGAAGCAAGATCTCTTGTCTTGTTCACTGTCCTATCAATTTCCAGAGATTTTTCTGCCTCCATGTCTCACCCAGCTTCATCTGTGTGCTGCTGTTCCAGCACAAGTCTTCACACTTAGGTGGTAAGCACTTTTATCTACCAAACCATCTTTCTCTATGGCTCCTGTGAAGCCAAATTCCTCAGCACCAGCCCAGATCCAACTATTATAATCACTTATGAAGCTATTGTGACAATTCATTTCTAAAGGAGCATTAACCTTTTCTCTTTTCAAAAAAATCTAAAGTAGCTTTTATTGACTCATGCAGTTAAGAGTCACATAATGGTCATTGTAATATTTTACATTTTTTACAATATGCATTAATTTACTTTCTTCGAATCTATATTAACTGAACAAATCATTCTTGAATGAACCTCTCTGGGGTTCACATACAATTGGACAAAAACTCAGGACTCCAGCCAGCACTCCAGGTCTGTGGCACTTTTTAATGTGTCAGGTGATACCTAAGAACTGAAACTTAGTAAAAAACAAAACAAAACAGTCAACAAAAAAAAAAAAACAAAAAAAGCATAACAAAACAAAAAAACAGAAAAACCCTGGTGTTTTGAACTGTGGGTTCTGCATTATGATCTGTAATGACCCTGAAAAGTTTGTACACCACTGAAATTAAGACTAAAGAATACATTTTTAAAAAATGGAACATTCAAGAAATAGAAGCTTTTATTTTGATATTTTCCCTTTTTAATTGGATATTTTCTTCATTTACATTTCAAATGTTATCCCCTTTCTGGTTCCCCTCCTAGACACTCCCTATCCCATCCTCCTTCCCCCTGCTTCTATGAGGGTGCTCCTCCACTTACACACCCTCTCCCACCTCCCCACCCTCTACTCTTCTACAGTGGGAATCTATTGAGCATTTATAGGAACAAGACCTCTCCTCCCATTGATGCATGACAAAGCTATCTTTTGCTACATATGCAGCTGGAGCCATGTGTACTCCTTTGTTGATGGCTTAGGTCCTGGGAGCTCTTGGGGGGGGGCAGTGGTCTGGTTGGTTGATATTGTTGTTCTTCCTATGGGGTTGCAAACCCCTTCAACTCCTTCAGTCCTTTCTCTAACTCCTCTATTGGGGTCCATGTGCTCAGTCCAATGGTTGGCTGTGAGCATCCACCTCAGTTTTTGTAAGGTTCTGACAGAGCCTCTCAGGAGACAGTTATATCAGGCTCCTTTCAGCATGCACTTCTTAGCATCCACAATAGTGTCTTGGTTTGGTAACTGTATATGGGATGAATTCCCATGTGGGACAGTCTCTGGATGACCTTTCCTTCAGTCTCTACTCTACACTTTATCTCCATATTTGCTCCTATGAGTATTTTGTTCTCCTTCTAAGAAGGACCTAAGCATCCACACTTTGGTCTTCCTTTTTCTTGAGTTTCATGTGGTCTGTGAATTTTATCTTGGCTATTTGGAGCATTTGGGATAATATCCACTTATCAGTGAGTGCATACCATGTGTGTTCTTTTGCAATTGGGTTACTTCATTCAGGATAATATTTTCTACTTCTATCAATTTGTCTAATTATTTCATGAATTCATCGTTTTTAAGAGTTGAGTAGTATTCCATTGTGTAAATGTATAGCATTTTCTGTATCCATTCCTCTGTCGAGGAACATACGTGTTCTTTTCAACTCCTAGCTATTATAAATAAGGCTACTATGGACATAGTGGAACATGTGTCCTTATTACGTGTTGGAGCATCTTCTGGGTATATGCCCAGGAGGAGTATAGCTGGGTCCTCATGTAGTACTATGTTAAATTTTTTGAGGAACCACCAAACTGATTTCCAGAGTGTTTGTACCAGCTTGAAATCCCACCAGCAATGGAGGAGTGTTCCTCTTTCTCCACATCCTCTCCAGTATCTGCTGTCACCTGAGTTTTTGATTTTAGCTATTCTGACTGGTGTGAGGTATAATCTCAAGGTTGTTTTGATTTGCATTTCCTTGATGACTGAGGTTGTTGGGTGCTTTTCAGCCATTTGATATTCCTCAGTTGAAAGTTCTTTGTTTAGCTCTGTACCCAATTTTTAATAGGGTTATTTGATTCTCTGGAGTCTAACTCTTGAGTTCTATGTTTATATTGGATATTAGCCCTCTATCAGATGTAGGATTGATAAAGATCTTTTCCCAATCTGTTAGTTGCCTGTTTGTCCTATTGACAGTGTCGTTTGCCTTATAGAAGTCTGCTTTGTAATTTTATGAGGTCTCATTTGTCAATTCTTGATCTTAGAGCATAAGCCATTGGTTCAGGAATTTTTCGCTTGTGCCCATGTGTTTAAGGCTCTTCCCCACTTTCTCCTCTATAAGTTTCAATGAATCTAGTTTTAGGTAGAGGTCCTTGATCCACTTGAACTTGAACTTTTTACAAGGATGGGTCAATTTGCATTTTTCTACATGCTGACTGCCAGTTGAACCAGCACCCACCATTTCTTAAAAACACTGTCTTTTTTCCACTGGATAGTTTTAGCTCCTTTGACAAATATCAAGTGACTATAAGTGTGTGGGTTCATTTCTGGGTCTTCCGTCGATCTACCTGCTTGTCTCTGTACCAATACCATGCAGTTTTTATCACTCTTGTTCTGTAGTACAGCTTGAGGTTAGGGATGGTGATTCCCCCAAAATTTCTTTTATTGTTCATAAGAGTTTTCATTATCCTGTTTTTTTGTTATTCCAAATGAATTTGCAAATTACTCTTTCTAACTCTATGAAAAATTGATTTGGGATTTTGATGGGGATTACATTGAATCTTCTAAAGCAAACTTTTGTGTGCAATTGGCAAATAGAGAGATAGAAAAAGCAGTCATCACATAGGCAAGGGGAGGATGTTAAGTATATGTTAATATAAAATCCATTGTTGATCATAAATGTAGGGCCATTTGGAGTGTAGTAAAAAGCACCACATTTGTCACCTTAGAACAAAGTAAGTTAAAGTAAAGAGGACTGTAAAATAATCATAGAAACTAGAATGTATAGTAGGGTACAGAAGGCATTTTCTCTAACTTGATGATAGCACAGTGCATCTCTGTGTCCAAATCTACACTCCAACAGGATTTTATATGAATGTGTCATGTCAATCAAAAGCTTGAACAGCCAAACATCACCAACTCTGGTGGGGTTTGAGACCCCTATACAACTGATAGAGGACAATGGTGTGTTTTTAAGAGAAGAGTTAAGTGAAGTCCTGTATTTTGAACTTGCTTCCTGTGATGGTTGGCTTTTGTCAACTTGACACAAGTTAGAGTCACTTAGGAAAGAATAACTCAGTTGAGAAAATCCCTCCAATAGATTGGCCTTAATGCAAGTCCATGGGAGCATTTTCTTAATTAATGATTGATGTGGGTCTGCCCAGCTCATTGTGGGCCTTGCCACTCATCCCATGGGCTTGTGTATAACAAAGAAAGATGAACAAGCCATAAGGAGCACATAGTAGGCGACATTCCTCCATGGCTTCTGCCTCAGCTCTTGACTGTACTTGAACTTCTGGCCTGAGATGCTGCCCTGACCTCCCTTCCTATTAGACTAGTCCAGGAGTGTGTGAGCCAAATAAATTCTTTTTTCCCCAAGCTGATTTTTATCCTGGTATTTTAATCACAGCAATGGAGACCTTGACTAAGACACTTCCTATACAAAGTCTGCCATTGGTAATTTGTGAGAAACACACACACACACACACACATAGGCACACAATGTTTGAAATAAAAGTGGAACTGATGCTGATGTCAGGTCGATTACACAGGTCAGCCACGGGGGGGGAAATTCCACAGTTCCAAGTGACATATTTACAGAGCTCAGCAATCTACTCACACTCGGGTGATATATTGACTTCTTTCTGCTTCTCTGACTGCCTTGCTTTTCGAACAGTCCACAGTATTTTGTAGCAGCTTTATTGAGAATTAAAGTTTAGTTCCCTGCTCTTTGGGTCTGAGAATGGTTAAAAAAAAAACACCCATTAGAAACAAAATAATAATAACAATAATAATAATAATAAATAATAAATCAATATGAAGAAACAAACACAGATTTTTATAATTTATGGAAATGTAACCCATTTAAATAACAGTATGTTACATTTATAGACAACTGTATTATCAAAAGCCCTCTGGTAAGAATGATCAATTACTGCAAAATTCAGTTTCCTTCCAAGAATGGAGAGAGTAAAACTGAGGGAAATATATAAGCAGACTTTAACTATATTTATATCTTTGAAACATAATATATTTCATCTTTAAGAGATGTATGGACACATAAATATACACACATGCACACTCATGAGATAGGTACAGTATATTATGTGTGCAAAATATGTCCCATTTAAATGAAGAAAAACCAATGAAGCGCTTACCTCCAAGCCAACTAGAAATACGGAGCAACAGTCCACATGAAGACTCGCAATGAGTTACATTAAACATCAAATATTTCTTTCATACCAACTTTTACCATATAGAATTCATAAGAAGAGAATACATCATTTAACAGGATACAAAATATAAAATTCCTTAGAAAACGTTACAAGAAAAGATGTAAATTCTGACTAATTTAGTCAAATATTTCCATGCAATCTCTCACAAATCTCAGTGAGGATTAATTAGTGATCCCACGTTGAGACTGGAATTTTCACTAGAATTGGAGAAGATCCCAACAGGTAAGAAAATTTTTAATAAGAAACCATGATGAGAAAGGCCTAGGTCATTGATAATGAAAAAAGAGCACTGCTAAATCTTTGATGAACTCTGATTCTGAAGAAAAAACCTGCAGGATTCGGAGCTCTGAGTCATGGAGTTTACTTTGTAATCCTGTTGTGCAAGACATGAAAACAAAGACCTTTTCATCCCGTGCAGCTGTGGAATGGAGCTGATCAACAGTTCACAGTGTGCTGACTAAACTTTAGGCAAGCTAAACACCTGAAGGAGAAGGAAGCAACAACCATGAGTTAAGTTTCCAGACCTTCCTCAAAAATATAAATGCAGGGTAAGGGAAAGGCGAGTTCTTCAACACCAAAGATTCTCACAAGGACATGCATGCACACACACACACACACACACACACACACACACACATGCACAAATATATGCATAGAGAGATGTACACACAGATACACACAAAGACAGGCACAAAAAGTGGGGGGAGTTTACTCAAACATAGCCAGTAGCTTACAGGGAAAGAAAAATCTCTGGTCACAAAATCTGCAGGAGCCAATGATCATTCTCTAAATGACAAGTTTTTCATCAATCTTATATTAATATTTAATTTATTTTTTAAAGACATGGTTTCTCTGTGTCTCTCCCCCCCCACAGCAAAGCAGGTCTTAACTCAGTAGCACAGGATGGCCCTTCTGGAGTTTCAGATGTGCCTCCCCATACCTGATCTCACTTGTATTCTCTATGTCTAAGCCATTAGCACAGCATAGGCCACTGGAGGGAATAACTCCACATTCCAACTTTAGAGCAGCCCCTGAAGAGAAAACGGGATAAATAAAAACAGAAAGCCAAGAAGTGGGAGTGGGTGGGTAGGGAGCAGGGTATAGGGGACTTTGGGGGTAGCATTTGAAATGTAAATGAAGAAAATACCTAATAAAAATTGAAAAAAAAAGAAACTTGAAAAAAAAATAGGGTGATGGCATACATTTGTTACCACAGTACTAGCAATAAAAGCAAAACAAAACAAAAACAAAAACAGAAAGCAGACTTTAAAATATATAATGTGGATGGTTGATGGTTTCTCAGATTCAAGGCCATGGTAACAATAAACACAAGAGGAGGATATCAAGATGGCTCCTGCTCTTCTTGCTTCGTGCAGTCTCTGTCTTGAGTTTCCACGTACAGCCAGGATTTTTAAGTATGTGAGAAGGGTATAAAATTATGAATGCACATATGTGCAGAGAACAGAAGAAGGAGTTGACTCCCCTAGGCCTGGAGTTATATAGGTGGTTGTGAACATTTTGGCATGGGCCCTCAGAACTGAACATGGGTCTTCTGGAAGAGTATCAAATGCTCTTATACAACAAACCTCTCTCTAGTCTCTCTGTTAGATATTTTAAACAAATTAATATAGAGCAGTTTTATAATATAAACTCATTGGTTGGGGATGATCACTGTTGTTTTACTGTTTTCCAGAAACACATTCTTTTTTGTTGTTGTTTTTTGTGTTTGTTTGTTTGTTTGTTTGTTTTTCGATACAGGGTTTCTCTGTTAGCCCTGGCTGTCCTGGAACTCACTTTGTAGACCAGGCTGGCCTCGAACTCAGAAATCCACCTGCCTCTGCCTCCCGAGTGCTGGGATTAAAAGCGTGCTCCACCATGCCCGGCTCAGAAACACATTCTTAGACTATAGATAGGAAAGAGAAAAGGCAATCAAGGAGGGAATAATAAGGAAGATTTTCCCTGTGTGGTGCATGTAGAATCCTGCATCTCCATCGCAGAGCTCATGATCCACCATCATGCAAGTATGTGAGAAGAACAAGTCTTAAGATACAGCTCAGTATCTACAGCAAAGGTATAATCATCCTGGGAAGAAGCAGAAGCAGAAACATAAAGCAGACAGAGCATAAAAAGAAGAACAAGCGCTAAGCCACTGCAAGATCCTTCAAAAGGTGAGTCACTTCATGGGTAGAAATGGAACTTAAAAGCTAATGAGGGTCCAAGCCACAGACAGCCTCATATTCCAAAGCTCAGCAACTTTAAGCAATTCTGCAGAGAGTGACTTTTCAATATTCATTGGTAAGATACCCTTTTAAATTATCTAGAGATTTAGCACATAAAATCATGAAAACCTTGTCTCTTGTGAGTTTAGTTACATGAACTTAAATGGTCAAGAATACAGGTGATGGGGTGGTGCTGGAAAGGTGGTTCACCAGTTAGGAGAACTAACTGTACTTACTGAGGACCCAGACTCTGTTCCCAGCTTGTAGCTGCTCCAGAGGATCAGATGCCCTTTTCTGGCATCTGTGTGTACTATACCTACACACAGATCATAATATGCAAATTTATAATAAAAAATGAATCTTAAAAATTAAATATTCTTCATCCTGCTGTGATCCTCCAAAATATTACCCTCAACATAAAAATGGTCATGAATCAAAGAATTATCACTTAAGCTAATGGGCCATGAGGTTCCAGTCCTAACATCGGGCTGCTTCTGCTCTGCTCATATGCTCACACCCTGAGCAGCACCTTCTAGCTTCAGTTTCTGTCACTCATTGCTAATTTTGAGACATTACCAAATTCCTTTTAAACACATTTAATCTTTCATGTTGTTGATGCATTAAAAGACCCAACGCTGTAGTTCTGTTCTGCTAATGTAGTAAAGGATCAGTCGTCACACTGTCTCTGCAGTGCTTGCATATAGCAGGAATATCAAAGCTGCAGACAGAGCTGAAGGGAAACTGTTGGAGTGACCTGAGACATGGAGGGATGCTCAGACGCACCTTTGAAATTCAGGCTTGCCTTGTATGGCAAGTGTAGCTTTTGTGAGAAAAGGGCCAAAAAGAAAGCTCTGGTAGTTCCAATGCACTAGAACACAATCTCCTTCTACCACCATATGGAATTGTTCTATTCATTTGAATTTGCTTGTTTTTGCTGTTGTCATTTGTTTGTTTTATACAGTTTAACTACGCTGTGAATTCCAGGAGACAAGAGACTCTGTCTGTAATGAAATTTGCTGTGACTACAGTGCAGGGGACAATTCTCACCAACTTTTAGGCTTCTTGGCTGAAAGAATGAAACTAGAATCATGTTTAATTGGCATTCACCTTGAGAATGTGGAACGTGGGGTTTTCTAGTATTTGTATTCATTTTTTGTCAATTTCATATGTGTATATAGTTTTTAAGACCTTATTGATTGCACACTATCTTTCTCTGAGTTCCCTTGGGACCTGCCAAATTACCTGTTGTATTATTATTATATTATTGATAGCCCACTGGAACTAACTAGCACTGTCCATGCATATATGAGTGGAAAGCCACACAATAGGACATGGACAATGTACAACCTCCCTAAGGAAACATCAGTCTCCTCTGTGTCCCCTCAGACACCAAGTGCCATTAGCACCTCAGGAGCTCTTGCCAAGTCCATGTTAGAGTTTTAAATTCCTCAAACATGAAATTTTTGTGAGAGAATGACCATTTATTATTGTTGCAAAGATTGTCCCCTTATCAGATTACTCTATCTCCACTAAAGAAATACCTGAGCTTAGGAACACATACAACATTCTCAACTATACTTAGCTCACGTGACAACATTGACTGATAAACTACTACCACTACCAATCAATAAAGTCATAAATTAATCAATAATAAGTCATTATGTTTGAAATTACCCAAAGGTGATTTTAGACCCAGGAGAAGCTGGACTGTGGTTGTACAAAGTGTGAGAGTAAGAAACACATACACTTGGAATAAAGATTATATCTTGACTATTTTGATGGTAAGATCATTGAGAGTAAGCTTCTCAATGTGGCCCAAAAGCCCAGTGTCACTTCAGGAAAGTGAAATTCTGCAAGTTTTTATAATAAAGTATCTCATTACAGTATGAGATTGAAACAAACAACAGCAGCAAGAAATGGTAAAAATTCATCACTGCTGTCAGAAAGATGGCATCAAAACTGTGTGGTTGTTAGTGACTATTAAAGTTCAGCACCACCATCTATCATGATGATTCTATGATGAAAATGTCATTACATGACAAAAACTTATTGTAATAAAGTGGTCAAAAGAGACTGTTCCCCACAGACATCTGCCTCAGAGTAATCTCAAATGAAAAAAGGTGTTAATATTGTTGTCCTATTATAGGGGACATAATCTATAACCTACCATAGAAACTTCTAGAAGAGAGACACAGTGTTTTACGCACTGAGATCACACACACACACACACACACACACACACACACACACCAGCAGACAGGCATTCACATATCTGGAAAACAGTAAAACTATCAGAGTTCAGGGGTGCTTTGGACCAAATAGACCTAACAGGTATTCATGAAACATCTGACCCAATAGTGCATAAATTTATATCTTTCCAATTGAATGTGACATATTCTCTAGCATAGACCAAGTTAGGCAATAAAACAAAACTTCACAGAACAAGAAGGCAGGAGTCATACCAAGCATCTTTCTGATGGAAATAGGAGAAAACGACAAACTAATGACAGGAAAAAATTAGAAACTTTATAAACATGTGGATATCAAACCATATGCTTCTAACCATGAGGAGACAAGGTACAAAGAAAAATTTAACCCTTCCCTAAGGCCAAAAAAAAACAAAAACACCCATATAAAACAAACAAACAAACAAACAAAACATGGAAGCACACTAAACCAAAACCAAATGATGACTGCCTGTATCACAAAGAAATAATCTCAAACTAATAGTGAATCAACTCTATGTCAACAAGTGAAGAAGACAAGAGCAATTCAACCCTTAATAGAAGAAAAGAAATAAGAAAGATTATCACAGAAATAAATGAAATAGAGCTTAGGCAAATAAGGAAGAAGGTTAACAAAACAGGCCATGGTGTTCGTGGTTTGTCTTGAGAAAGATAAAGTTCTCAAGACTTTAATTACATTAACTAAGGGAAACAAAAAAGATTTGAATAAATAAGAAGTAAAAAATAAGACATTTTAAGTGACCACTGAAAGAACAAAGAATGAAGGGCAACATCTTGAATAATTATACACCAACAAACCAGAAAACTTAGAGGAAATGGACTAATTAGGAGAAAGTGAGAAATTTCCAGACACATTCTGCCTTCATTAAATGATGAGGAAAAAGTTCAGAAAGTCTGAATAGACCAATAATGAGATGGCAGTTGAACACTAATAAAAAAATTAATCTCCCATCAAAGAAAAGCATAGGGGTAGATGGTTTCACAGCTGAATTCTACAAAATAATTAAACAAGAAATAATACTAATTGTTTTCAAATCATTTCACAAAATCAATGGGTATGAATTCATGGAGATTTATTCTATGAAACTAGCATTAGGCCAATACCAAAACCAGTTGTAACTTGATTAGATGCCCCAGTACAGGGGAATGCCAGGGCCAAGTAGTGGGAGTGGGTGGGTAGGGGAGCAGGGCAGGGGGAGAGTATAGGGGACTTATGGGATAACACTTGAAATGTAAATGAAGAAATTATCTAATAGTAAATAAAACTTCAAAACAAAATCTTCAGTGAACATTTATATGAAAATATTCAACAAAACACTGGTAAAAATTCTAACGTCGCATAAAAAAGATCATTCCCATGATCCACTGGACAGTCAGAGGGATTCAACGACAGCTGCCAATATACAAAATGACACCCCAATTTTAAAGCATGAAGAATAAAATACAAATGAATGTGTCCATGGTTACAAATCAACAAAAAAAATGTATCATAATGTGGGGCCATGAAGGACAGCCTGTTTTAGTTGAATGAAGCTTTCTCCAGAGACCAAGTAGGAGACTCTACAAGGGATGAACAGTGAGCCACGTTCCCAGAGACAGGTGTCTGACTCCACAAAGCCCCCACCTCCATAATTCTGTGACTATAAGTCACTCAGACAAAGCTCAAAGCTCCTGGAGTTCTAGCTATACTCCACCCTCACAGTTACCTGACTATAGCCAGGTATGCTCCTCCCTACAGTTACCTGGCAACAGCAAGGTAGCCCAGCCCACTATAAAAGGAGATGCTTGGCCTCTCCTCTTTTAAGCTCTCACCTTTCTTACTCTCATCTCTGGCCCTCCTTCTCTCCCTCCCTTCCCCCTTCTCTCCACATGGCCATGGCCAGTCTCCCTCTTTCTACCTTCCCTCTTTCTCCCTGCCTTTCTACAATAAATCTCTAAAACAATAGACTGTCTCTGCTCATTAAGGCCCACAGTGCTTGAACGATGGGATAGGCTTTCCCTTAAAGAGCTGCATCTAACTTCCTACTGGAAGGACTTTCTACACTCGAAACAACCCCCCCCCCGGGGGGGGGCATTTTGTTCTCAGCTCTTCTGCAGTGTCCAGCAGCATCTGGGATGCCTGAGACTGAAAACCTGTTATCTCTGGCCTTAGTGAGTCCCAGAGACCTTGGACTACCACTTGTCTGCCCCATGGCGGGCTGGGTTCAGAGGCTTCCCACAGCATGCTGCAGTTTGCACCTGGACTCTGGTGGGTCTCAGGTTTTCTCCCACTCTCTTTATTCCCCCAGGCCCATTGCCGTGTGTCATAAAATTCAGCATTCTTCTCAGAACAAAATTTCACAATCTATATATAAATGTTCCACAACATAAAGGCCACAAAAAGATCTACAGCTACCATCACAGTAACTGAGAAAAAGTGAAAGCAATTTTCTTGAGGAAATTAATAAGATGAGAAGAACACCACTATTCAACATGGTAATGAAAACATACACACACACACACACACACACACACACACACACACACACCAGGAAAGAGAAATAAAATGCTAGCCAAATTAGAAAGAAGAAAATATTTTGTTTTGCAGGTGACATAATCTTGTACACAGAAAACTCTAATAACCATAGTTTTTAAAAAGCTACTCAGTCTAATAAATGAATTCAAGTCATTGAGAAGCAGCAAAGCAATATGCAAGAGTTAATATTGTTCCTATGCAGCAATAGTTGAATATCAGAATAAGAATTTCAGAAGGTAATTCAATTATAATGGTCTAGTATAATGCAATACCTAGAAATAAATTTAACCAAGGGGGTAAAATATTTCTCCACTGAAATCTATAAAAAAGAAATGAAGTAAATTGAAATAGATTCAAATAATTGAAAAATATGCCATGTTAATGCATGGAAAAAAAACTCTAAGATAAGATACTATTACTACGTTGGACTGGATTTTAGTAACCTACAAATATAATACAATTTCCATCAAAATACAAGGGAAGTTTTTCAGATAAATAGAAAATGGCCCCAAAATTTCTACCATGCCACAAAGGACCCCAAAGCAATTTTGAGAAAAAATAACAAAATGGAAAACATCACAGAATCTAATCTCAGATAATCACACTAGAGAAACCATCACAGCAGGGTACTGAGCTGACATTAAAACAGACATATTAACCAATGGTAGAAAACAGACAGCCTCTGATTCTGTTTCTACACAAAAGAATTTTAACAAAGGTGACAGGAACATGGTAGATGAACAGAAAAATCTCTTCAAGAAGGTGATGGGGAAACTGAATAACCACGTACAAAGGACTGGAATCAAACCTTTACATCTCACCATGAGCACAAATCATTTCAAACTCAATTAAAATATACAACATGAAACTACTAGAAGAAAATAACTCCATAATGAGATACTTCATAATGTTAATTAATCTGGGCAAAGATTTCTTTTATTCATTTTAGGAACATAAAACTTTTTTCTGCAAAAGTTTAGTTCAGCTTGGAAAGCTCTCTTTATAGCAAAAAAGAATAAAAGGTTTGAAGGAGTAGAGTGTCCATCACATTGCACGGCTTACAACTCACTTCTATAAAATGAATGAAGAAACTGACTGAAGACTTGGCCAAGGAAATAAAATGAAAAGCACTTTATTCCCCAGAGCAGATGGATGAAGGAAAGAGAGTACTCACTGTGACAGCTTCATGGTGTACAGAGCTATAATGATGTCAGTCATCATCTGAAGTGACCATATATAGACCACTTATCAAACAGAGAGAGAGAGAGAGAGAGAGAGAGAGAGAGAGAGAGAGAGTCAAAGGGAGACAGAGAGTCTCACAATACATGTACACACATGCATGTGCATGCACACACAGAGAGACATAGAGAGAGAGAGAGACAGAGACAGACAGAGACAGACAGAGACAGAGTCACACACACACACACACACATACAAAGAGAGAGACAGAGAGAATCACACATGCATGTTCACACACATACACAGAGACAGTGGAAGAGCCAGGAGAGAGACATAGAGAGAGACAAAGACAGACAGAGACAGAGTCAGACACACATAGAGACAGGAATACAGAGACAGAGTCAGACACACAGACAGAGATACAGAGAGAGACAGAGAAAGAGACATAGAGAAACAGAGACAGAGTCAGATAGAGAGACAGCCAGAGACACAGAGAGACATAGAGAAAGGCAGAGACATATAGAGACATAGTCAGATATACACACAGAGAGACACAGAGTGATAGTCAGATATACACACAGAAAGAGAGGGTCTCTGTGATGGCAATTTAACAGAAATAGCTGTCCTGCACATTCAACAGTAATCTTTTTTCATTGATTTCTCAATGCCCTATTGTGTTATCAGGAATACCCTTGGAGAAGAAAAAGGGTGTGAGTAGCCATTACCAAGAACTAAGGGAAACAAAACTGGATGAGAGGTAGCCATATTAGGAGCACTGCCCACACAAGATTGCTGAAATCAGAGGCATGAGAATTGGGTGGAATATGGGGACATTTGACTAAGAAACATAGAAAATAAAATACTTGTGATAAATGTAAAATCGTATGCATGAGTTTCGATGAGTCTCACAGTGGGATTTTACCTAGAAAACCTGTAGGTATTTCAATAAATCATACAACCTAATGTCATCTAGAGACTGGTGGGCAATTAAAACCTGTGTTCTAGTCTGTTCATACTAAAGCAGTGTGTTCCACTGCCATTCTGGGGTCCAAGAGGGTTGAACGTTCTAAAGCGCAAAGCCTCAGTCAAATATGTAGTCCTTGCTAAATATACTTTTCTAAACATGAAAAGCTACCTCCATGTTAAGCAAAGGAATTATTCCTGACACAGCCTCTTCATAAAGAAAAAAAAAAAAAACCTATTTGTTGATGAGGCTCAAATGGAAAGCAGCTGTCGCCTCTCACAAAGGAGGCTTGACGGTATCGCTAGAGGAGTCATGAGTCACCCATGAATATGAAATTAGCAAAATGATCATTTGTTGGATTGTCAAGCCTTGTCTCTATGAAATGAAAGTCTGTTGTGCTTAGAGAAAAGATCTCCGACAAGTTAAATACACCCTGGTTTAATTGAGCAAAGAATATTCATGAAACAGGACTAGTTTGGAGAACTTTAACAAGTGGTATGGTCAAACTGACATTGTGGTCTGAAGACGGACAGAAGGCACAGAGACAGGGGATTGGCTAGCACCCCTCATTTGAATCAGTGGGATTCCTGGAAATCAGTGACACCTGGCTTTACTATCATCACCCTGCTACATGCTACTAGAATCTACTTGTCTGTTTTCAGTTGGCATATGTCCTGAGTCAGGCTATAATTCACTAGTGCAAGCTCTTAGCTGGTTGGTCTCAGGCCAGATTCAGGTTAATTGTTGCCTGTTCTTGATCATCCCTCCATTTGTAAGTTTACTACTGTCTCAATGATTGTACCATTTTCTGTCTCTATCATAAACAGACTTATTTGGTTTCAGTAAGAACTGCAAAAGGCATGACACCCCTCATTTTAACCACTATTTAGTATATTCCGGCTAACAAGAGTCTACATAAAATAGTTAAGACTTGAGAATGTATATTCCACCTAGAATGCCTTAAAAGTTAATATTACGTGGATTTCAGGAGAACAATGATAAAGACTGTTGTGTATTCCTTAACATGAGTCCCCTCCATTAACCCCAAACTCACAATCAGATAAATTAAGTTCTGATAATTACAGAGGTCAATGGTATTTAAATCCTATTAGCCACAGTCCTTATTCAGATATGAGAGTAGTTAAGACCCAAAGTTTACTCAGGGCTCCTTGTTTTAAGGATTTAAAAAAAAATTTCCTGCAGTCAGAAATTATAATAAACAGAAGACACAGTAGTAGATAAATGCTAGAATTTTTTTTGGGGGGGTGGGGAGGCAAACAAACAAAAACCAAGCCAGCCACCCACCACTTAGGATCCTGGCACACCATCCATGTCTGTCAGATCTCATAAGCTCAAGTCCCCTGTACATAATACAACTCACTCCAGAAGGAAATGTAAGAGCCGTGAAGAGGCACAATGAACATTTATATCTAAGAAAGCCAGTTCTAAAGAATTCCCCCACTATCCATTCAATCAGCACGTTTTCACTCCTTTCTATAAGTCCTCCAGTATCACCTGACCAAGAAGGTAGAGTTGGACATTTTCTTTTGTCATCTTGAATAGCCGATGTCTCAAAAATGCATTTCTATTTAAAAACAAAATAAAAACACCACCACCACAACAAAAACCCAACACCATAAAGCTGAGAGGCCCTTGGTATTGTGGAGATCATATGCCCCAGTACAGGGGAATGCCAGGGCCAGAAAGCGGGTGGGTTGGGGGGCAGGTTTGGGGGAGGGTATAGGGGACTTTGGGGATAGCATTTGAAATGTAATTGAAGAAAATATCTAATTAAAAAAATTCATGGAAAAAAAGTTGGCTTCTATGCACATGGGTATTAGCTTAATCTACTAGTTGCTTGTTTTCTCTTCTTTGCCTTTTTAACTCTTGGCGCTGTCAATCAAAATACATACAATGTTTCTATGATATTTGGAAGTCCTGATACATTGTTTTCCTACCGCCACTGTAACTCTAAGGTACTTTGGTAAAGTTGGTGTGCTTACCTAAATCAGCACAGGTTCTGGTTGCTGTAGCTCCCAGAAGGCACATGCAATGTTGCCACAAAGGCATCTCAGTGTGCAGGGTCTTCTAGGGTCTTCTAGGACCTTATCTGATCTCACCAGAGTTCACTCTACCCCACCCCCCCATATTTGATACCTCTGGAGGTGGATGTGCTTGAGTTCACAGTCAGCTCAGGAGACTAGGGACAATGTGGGACAGATGTAGAACTAACTACATCTGACTGGTAACTCCTTGGATGGGTTTTGAATTAAATTTAAGTTACTTTTCTCAGTTTAATGGCCTGATTTAGGCTCACTATGGCTAGAATGAGCTATCCTTCCCCACAACCTCAAGTTTATATGCTGATATCCTACACACCAAAGGGCTATAGGAGGGAGATACCTTAGAGCATTACTTAGACGGTGGTTCAACCATAAGGGTAACACTCTTAATCATGGGACTAGTTCTGGTTAGAAGAGATTCCTAACAAACACCCGATGTGGTCCACATGTGGGACTAGAAAGAAGAGCTACTTAGGAAGGAGGATCTATCTTTTTCTACCAGCACTATGAATTTAGACTTCTCAGCTTCCAAAACAATGAGAAATCATTTTCCATAAACACTGTGCACTGTTTCTAGTCTAGGTGACTGTGACCGTGTTAAATGAGAAAAGTCAGTGTGAATTCAGGCAAATCCACCCCCAGAGGAGTCAGATACTCGGGACATGGTGTGAGCTCTGGTGAAAGAATCAGGCTCCTTGGAGCCTTAAACTTTAGAAGAAGGCCTGGCTTATTCATCAGAAATTCTGTTTCTTGCCACTCAGAGAAGTTAATATTCATTAGTGTAAGCTTGACAGGTTTGGAAGAAACATACATTACATTTCTTTGTGTATGTGAGATGGATGTTAAAAATCAACCAGCAAGCTAACTTTTTTGACATTGTCCCAGTATTATTTCTAACAAACATTTTCCCCTAAAAATGTGTCTATGAAGATAAAAAGAATATTATTCCCAAATTAGACATGTTATGTTCAAAGTTTGGAAAGTTGATGTTAATTTTGTACACTAGTGTTGAAGGTATGTGGTTCTCTCTCTCTCTCTCTCTCTCTCTCTCTCTCTCTCTCTCTCTCTCTCTCTCTCTCTCTCCCCGTGTGTGTGTGTGTGTGTGTGTGTGTGTGTGTGTGTGTGTGTTTATGTTTGGGGGATTGACCTGGATATCAGAAGAGAGTGTTGCATATATGTCTTAAATCAGTACTTGAACATTCATGTGTGGTATCTATAGATGAATGCAGATAAAGCACTTAAGGTTCTAAGCCCTATTGAGTTACATTGTGTGTGTGTGTTGGTCTAAGCTTTGGCATTTCCTTTCAGTGATGGTTCTGGTCAAATGAGGACACTTTGATTTCCCTGTTAACTGGTGGGAGTGCAGAGCATTTTGTTCAGATGGAAGTAAAGCATCTACTTTAAAGGGAAAATAAATACCCAAGAAGTCATTTGAGGAAAGGCAGGCAGGGATTAGAAAACACATTTCCACTCTGTTACCAGACTCTTCCCCCAATTGAGATTTTAGCTTTGGCTGACAACATATGTTTAGCATTCCAGAATGTCATTATATAATTGACTTAATTGACATTTTCAGTATGATTTCTGACTATGAAAGCATGTCACATATGCCTTTAGGACTGGGAGGCCCCTTTGGAAACAGATCCTCCTTGCAGTATCCATGTTCTTTTTTTTTTTTTTTTTTAATCTTTTTTTTAATTAAATATTTTCTTTATTTACATCTCAAATGGTATCCTGAAAGTTCCCCTATACCCTCCCCCCACTCTGCTCCCCCCTACCCACCCACTCCTACTTCTTGGCCCTGGCATTCCCCTGTACTGGGGCATATAAGGCATTTGGACTGCCTGAAGGTAAGTAGCTTCCCCAAAGTTAGCTAAGGATACCATCAAAGCAGGGGGTGGGGGGGGGGAGAATTCAAAGGATTCTGTTATCTAAGTGTGGTGCTGCCCTTGGCTCCCTTGGCTGGGGAATTTCAGATGTTGTGGATGAGGAAGACCTGTGCATCTTAACTTCTGTACAATCACTGGGCTTTGTTTTCCCTTTGCCTTTTATCCAGCAAATCATCTAGACACAGCACTTTGTGAAGCAGGAAGCAAGGACGCCCCCACATGCTCAGGAGACTCAGAGAGAATCTACAGCCAGGAATGAATACTCTTAGAGCCCAGTTGAGAACATTTGGAACAACAGTAACAATGGTTGTTTACATCCTGCCTCCTGTGAATGGCAGTCCAGGGATCATGTCAGGAGTTTTATGTGGATGCATGCATTCTGTATTTATTTATTATTTATTTATTTATTTTCACTTATTTCTGAGATAGTGTCTCTCTGCATAGCCTTGGTTGTCCAGAAATTTAAGATGTAGACCTGGTGGCCTCAAACACACAAAGATCTACCTACCCCTGCCTCCCAATTGCTGGGGTTAAATGTGTGTACCACCATGCATGGATAGCTTATTCAATTTTAAGGAAAACACTGTCTGCCTTTGAAAGTAATCTGTTAGCTTTGTACTAGACATGTGGATCAATGAAGGAGAAAGCTACCTATGTGGGAAGCTATGCCTGATCTTCCTGTTCATGGTTTTCTGTCTTTTCTTTCTATTGGTTCCCTCCCAACTACAGATAACTAACTCTATGTCCAAGTCTATGATGATCTCTGAACTCTTCCATGTCTTAACTTTCTGACTGATGGGATATGCATGACCACAGAAGTTTTACCTTTATGATTCTTTTGAAGCCATCCTGCAAATATAGACTAGGGAAATTCTGGAAACACTTCTTCTACAATGGCAAGATTAGACTGCAGAGCCCTACCCTACAGCATATTTTAAGATTTGAACTGGACATTTTCCCTCCAGCCCCCTGTGATAGAATTTACAGTGTGTGCTTGAGTGAGTTTCTGTGTAAAGCAATGTGTGTTTGTTCATGAATGAATTTAGGAAGCATGGACCTGAGCATCTGTGAGTATGTGCACAGAGTGCTTTGAAGTGCCAAAGAGTGTGTTTGAGTGTCAGCATTTATGTGTGTATGAGAATGTGTGAATGTATGAGCATGTTTGAGTAGGGGTGTGTGTGTGTGTGTGTGTGTGTGTGTGTGTGTGTGTAATTCTTGAGAATTCCATGTGAACAACGTTTGACTTTTTTAGTGTACACTTCTAGACATTATTAACAATGTAATGTGTGTGTGTTAGACAATTAAGAGAATTGACTACTCTTCCAAAGGAATAAGTTCATTTCCCAGCAACCCTCAGCATTGCCAGTTCCAAGGCATTGCGTGTTTTCCTCCAGGTCTCAATGGGCGCCAGGAACACAAGTGATGAACAGACATATATGCTGACAGAGAACACATCCACATTTAATAAATAAAAATAAAATGTAGAATGTGCACTATTTATAAAATCACAGCCCAGATTTGTAATTCTTATTCTACCTATTAAAAAAGAAAAGAGAAACACACAAGAAGGCCTTCATTAATCAGCCTTGATAAATACCCTCAGTTCACTGTAATATGAACAACTTCGCTATGACCCTGTGACATACCTGAGAATACACAGGTGCCAAAATGCCCTGTCCTGTAACACTGATTTCTGATTTGAGGAGAAGCCCTGTAACCAACAGATGCATGTCCCTATACTGGGTATTTTTCACAGAATTCAATGACACTCTGAGGAGAGTGGGAAACATGCCTGACATAAAGGTCCCATTCCATCATAATACTTAGGTACATGATTTCCATCCTAACAGTTTTCAGCCCAAGTAAACACAGAAACGTAAGTTCTCACTTCTGGATGGGAGAGATCGATCAGCAGGTAAAGGCACATGCCTTCCAGCCTAATGAACAGAATTTAATCCCTATTTTCCATGAGGTGAAGGAAAGAATTCCACTTCCACACTGTGGCAAACTCTCAAACCTATACCTATACCTATACCTATACCTATACCTATACCTATACCTATACCTATACCTACACCTACACCTACACCTACACCTACACCTACACCTACACCTACACATACACCTACACATACACCTATACCCATACCTATACATGTGTGTGTAAATGTATAAATTTTTTCTTCATAACATGAGAAATTTTCCTCCTGCCTGACTGACACAGAATTATCTTCAAATAGACAATCATACAAATCAATAAAGAGCAGACATTTTTGAACCACTAATCCACTTAGAGTGATCACTCTATTTCTGATAATAATAAAAAAATAACAGATTGAGCAGAATGGAAGATATTGTGTTGACAGGAGCAAATACTTGTGGTTTCCAGCAGTCTCCTTTTAAACAAGAGTGCTTTGTAGAGTTCATCCTCTTGGTTGAAGGATTCCTCCTTGACTGAGAGCTAACATTTGAAGCCTGAAGTACTTCCCCACCCTTGTGAGGATGGGAGCCTGGTGCTCTGCTGTGCAGTGCTGTGCAAAATGAGCTACTCTGACACTTTGCCTATGGCTCATTGTACTTATTAATAGAATAAGGCTGAATAAAATACAATGGTTGAAGTAAATGAGTAGCCGTTCCTTGATATAAAAGAAGAGGTGGGGGGAAACTCACCTCTACCTTGCTTCTTATTTTAAAAAGGTAATTAGGCAGAATTTTAACATTTCTGATTTAATCACAATTTTAATGATATTAACTTATTACTTCTAGATCTTTAATCCTGGAAACTATTCATTTTGAAACCCCAGACTCATCCATCTGCATACACAAATGAGACTCATTGGTGAAGCTACTTTTCATTCATGGTTTTTATATCACTACATGCTGTAGCTGTGCTGGGTGAACACATACATTTGGTGTATCAGCAGCACTGCCTCTCCTGCTGTCTTCATCACAATCAAGGAGACACGGATGTTGATTTAAAAATAAAAAAATTCTTGGGCTTTACCAGAAATAATTTCAGAAACTTCAGATCACATACATAGTCTGCAATCAGTGAAATTACTTTATCAATATAATTTTATGGTAAATAGCATTCAGTTGTTAAAGGGAAATTTTAGCAAGTGGGATTCATAGAATAAGTGATTTATGAGTTATATTTCATCACACCTACAACAACAATTATCATTAAATCTTTTTTAACAAAGGATATATGCACTTGAATTAGAAAGTATGTATATATATATATATATATATATATATATATATATATATATATATGAATGATAGGTATGATAGAAATATATTAATTTGTTAGATAAATAAAATATGATATATAAAATTAATATGTATGTGATTGGTATAATATACAGAAAGGTTTTAATTTGTATTTCTTATATTATCAATGTAGAACAAGGTAAAATTTAGGCCATGTAAGTTCTTTAGAATTGCCTATTCATTTCCTTATTCTAATGGTTGATAGGGTGCTCCTAAGGCCACTGTTCATTTTAACAGTGTCTCAGTGTTTCTCTTGGTGTGAAGAGACACCATGACCACAGCAGCTCTTACAAAGGAAAACATTTAATTGGGGCTGGCTTACAGTTTCGGAGACTTAGTCCTGGTGGTGTGCAAGCAGACATGGCACTGATGAAGCTTGCTTGGAGTTTTATATCTTGATCTGCAGGCAGCAGAAGTGATTGTGTACCACACTGAGAAACACTTGAGCGTATAAGACCTCAAAGTCTACACCCACAATGATACTTTCTCCAACAAGGCCACACCTTTGAATAGTAGCACTCTCTATGGGTCAAGTATTCAAACACATGAGTCTCTAGGGGCCATTCCTATTCAAGCCACCACAAATAGCAAATAGATTTTAATGTCTAAATAACATATAATAAGGATGCCATGGTACAGAACTATGATATATCTCCTTTCACTAGTGTCCAGCAAAGAAGACGATCTCTGACAAGTATAATAGTATAAAGGTTGGAAATGCTCTGGTATAGAAAGTGTCAGAGTCCTATGAGCTGGAAACCAGGAAAAACCACCCCCCAAATAAGCTTCAGTACAGATAAAAGTGAGTCACTCCCATGAAGAAGGACAGAGTTCCCGTGGACAGAAAGAAAGAATAAAAGCCATGGGTATGGTAAATGTAGATTATGTTTGAATACATTACTTGTTTATCCATCAATATAATCAAAATAATTAGTATAACAGGTGATAGATAAAACATTGAATATCCTATAATATCTAATTAATATAATGATGTAAATAACAATGTATGTATACATCCTATACATATGTAGCATATCATAAGTAAACTAAGCTTTTCCTTGGTTTTGGCAAATAAAAGTTTCTTTCAAATCTTATTAGCAGCTTTATAAATGTTCTATAATTTAAATTTTTAACGTTATGCCTAGATAAGGTTATAGTGTCATTTTCTTCCATTACTATGCCATTTTTTTTCTCTTCAAAGTTTAAAACAAAATGAAAAGCATTTGGTTATAGAGTTTTGAATGATTTTTTTACACGAGTTTGCAGTTTTCCTTTTCTGTAGTACTGTGTATCTAACCCTGATGTCTCAATCTTGCAGAAGAAATGTAGCCCCAGTGATGAGCTGCACTCTCAGCTCTCATTTCTCTGTCAAAAGTTTAATTTATCCAATAGGTTGTACAAGTTCCGCACAGAGACTTTTAAGGCAATTATTCATCTCCTAGCACATGGGGGCTTTCACCTTCACAGGGGTGTACACCTCAGACACAGTTCACTCATTCCCTTCTCTGACTCTACCATTGTCCTCACCTGCTCTCCCCTCTAGGCTTGACATATCTATTTCTCTTATACCTTCCTGATGTATCATTTGATTCATATTGCTTCCCCAAAATGAGATTTAAAAAAAATGAAGTTCTTTACTAAACTTCTAGTTAAGAAGCAATCCACCCACAGTTCCTTCAACCCCAAATGTTTCTTGCCTACAAGATGTGCAGGGAAAAAAATGATGCAAAGACTGAGGGAACAGCCAACTTGAGATCCATCCCATGTGAGAGAGCCAGCATCTGACCCTATTAATGATATTCTGCTATGACTTCAGACAGGAACCTGTCTCCCGAGAGGCTTCATCCAGCAGTGGATGGAGACATATGCAGATAGTCAGAGAGTCTTGTGGAAGAGTGGGGTATAAAATTGATCAAGTCAGAGGTGTCAGAGACACAACAAGAAATCCTACAGTGTCAACTAACCCAGGCCCAGGGTGGGGCTCACAGAGACTTGGTTACCAACCAGGAACATGCTGGGGTAGACCTAGACCCCTTTACACATTTGTAGCAAATGTACAGGTTGGTCTTCATATGGTACCTCTAACAAGTGGAGCAGAGCCTTTGTCTGTCTCTGTTCCCTGCTATTGGATCCCCTTCCCCAACCCGAACTACTACCTCCCTGTACTTGGGTCTCAGTGAGAGAAGATGTGGCTAGTCCTGCTGGAAGTAGATGTCCCAGGGTAGGGTGGTACCCAAGGGGTCTTGCCCTTCTCTGAGGCAAAGGGGAGGGGGCAGTGGCAGGAGGGATTTGTCAGGGTGGGACTTGGATAGGAGGAGGGAGGGGATGCTGTGATAGGGATGTAAAGTAAATAAAATAGAATTTATTAGAGATAAAAAGAAGCTAATATCCATTAATATCAATATAAAATATAAATAAAAATATAATCCATCTTCTTGGCATTTGGTCATTTGTCACTCAATGAAAGCTTATATTGGTTTCATAATTATTCAGAAATAACTAAGAATGAAAAAAGGTATTTAAAAATTGTTGACATCCACAGGACATGAAATTGTGACGATAAAATAGAATAGTTTAGAAAGTGAACTTGACTAACAAGAGAATTTGGCTATCCTTTGGAGGATTAACATAACCCTGAAGCAATGCTATTTACTGGATTTTTGAAAACACAAATACCTGTGCTTGTCACAGCATGATGTCTGGCAGATTGTGACCAAATATTACCCAAAATATGAAACAAACATCATTAAGTGCAGTTCACAATTTCAGAGGCAAATTCAGCTAGAGTTCCTACAGCAAATACAAGTTCATTGTTTTAAAATTTATAACTAAAATAATAATTATGTTATTACACAAACAAGAATATGTTTCCCCCCCAAAAATTTATCTTCTGTTTTGTTTTTCTTTTTGAGGGGTATCAGTAGAGAGTGGAATAAGAGGGTATTTATTCCACAACTGTCTGATTGAGCAAATGGAAAAAGAAGGGGAAGGAGAGGAGAGAAATGATACAGAAGGATGGAGGAAGATAAAATAAGAGTAAGGGTGTCTGAAAAGTTCTAAGAAATCATTTTGTATTAACTATTTAACTTTTCTAAAATATCTATAATACATGTAAATCCTTGTATAAACATACATTTATAGTTGAAATAAAAATTTCCTTTCTGGGATAACTGCTCCCACAAGATCTGTAGACCATCTAACAAAAACCCCAACAGCAGGCATGAGAAGCCATCTTTTGAGTTGTTGGTGTGGGCTGTCCAAAATTCTCCTCAACTATTACTGTTCATGGCTATTACTCTTGCTGGGCCTGCAGAGGTGGAAGTAAAGTTCAGGTTGCTGAAGAAAACAAACACTTCAGGCACAGGGCTCAGAATCTCCTTAACTATCACTGACCTGAAAGCCTCCTCCCTCGGGACTAGCTTTCATGATGCCTGAAGGTATCATACAAGCTTCCAAAAGAGGGAAGCTACCATCACTTCACCCAGCTATGATGCCTATGATCCACAACAACCAGCAGGACACAGTAAGCCTAAGAGTTCAGTAGTTGATCACATAACTTGGTGGTAACCAGTAGCTCTCTAATTGGACTTAAAGTCCACTTGGGCCGGGAGGCAGAGGCAGGCAGATTTCTGAGTTCGAGGCCAGCCTGGTCTACAAAGTGAGTTCCAGGACAGCCAGGGTTATACAGAGAAACCCTGTCTCGGGAAAAAAAAAGAAAAAAAGAAAAAAAGGAAAACAAGTCCACTCGATGAGGTGGAAACCATGCCTGGTATGAAAATCTACCCTACTACCCAGGGCTATTGAAGTAATGAATCCTGAAAAACCTACAACCACCATTTCACTAAAGCAGCGCAATTCCTAACTCTATGCTAAATATTTGTCTTTATGCCCACAGATAAGTGCAGTCCTTACCCCTCATCAAGGAAAATTCTCTTTGCTATAGAAGGAGAACATTACAGAGATTTCCAACCAATCAAAATGCAGATATAGAGGTCAGTTCCAATAATATATCTACAACACAACTAGACCTAAGGCCCAGGAATAATTGCAGAAGAAAGGGTTGAAAGATTGTAAGTGCAGGACGAATAGGGAGTTTGCTGTGAGGTTGTGTCTCCTGGGAATGTCAGAAGCTATGCCTGGAAAGTCTCACCACCAGGACTGCTTAAACATGGGCTGAAGAAGAGCAGCATCAATAGATTTGCTACTGTGGCCAGTGAAAGCTCACAAGGTCTTATCCATGCACAGAGAACTAGTAGCAGCTAAGGAATGCTGAGAGCAAGAGAAATAGTCTTCCTATTGAATAGCACTTTAGCTGATTATCCAAGAGCATGTGGTTGGCCCTAAAAAACATGCATACAATTAACACTGTACAGACTGAACATGTTACATTTACATATTTACATATATGTATATCACAACAATTAAAGGAAAAAGGCTATAAATTTGAAAGCTGCTAAAGACTGGTACATGAGGTTAGAAGGGAAGAAATGGAAGAGAAAATGATAAAATTATATTATAATCTACAAAACAATTTAAAAGTTATGTGTGTGTATATCTGTGTGTATGTGTACCAAAAGAAGCCAAAAAAGAATGTTGGGTTGTTAGATTCCTCTAGAGCTAGAATCACAAGTTGTGATCTGCCTGGTGTGGACACTGAAAATGAGTCCCCTGGAAAATCACTATATGACACTGAGACATCTCTCTCTAGCCCTCTCTTCTGATTTGTTTGTTTGTTTGATTGCTTGCTTTGTTTTTGTTTCCTTGCACGTGTATGTGTGTAAAATCCTAGATATTCATATTCAGTCACATAATCATAGTTCCCATGGGAATGGTGATGTCAACACATAGACACAATTCTCCACACTTTAGTGCACTCAGCTTATGTGTTGTGATTGTGACTGTTCTAGAAGAGAACACAAATTTAGAGAAACATGACCTTTCTTGGTCAGCAAAAACAAGAATTACATACAAGTATTTCTTGATCATTTATTTTCATTAGCAAGCCCACTAGGGCACTTAATGTTTCTGAATTGAGTTAATAAAGAATAAATCAATCTGATTTTGACAAAAGTTATCAAATAGAACTATTCTCTGGGCAATTATCTTAGAGTAATTCACTGGATCATCTTTCCATATCCTGTCTTCCAGAAAGTACACTACCATCACATGCTAGGGTTGACAAAAGCCAGATGATCCCTGATAAGGTTGAAAGCCAGAAGACATCAGATCAGGTCTGCTACCTTTAAGACATAATTTTCATCAAATGTTCAAAATTAAGCTCAAAAATAAGAAAAATATCACTGTATTTGCCAGGAGATTTAAAATATGTTTCAGACAGATTTTCAAAGCTTTGAAGTATTTTCCATTAAATCTGTACAACCTATTGAACATAATAATAAAGAGAGTTTTTGGTAATGAATGATTAACAAAATTCTGAGTAAGTGATTTGGGCAGTGAAGGAGAGAAGCATCATTAGAACTTATTTATATTTCATCCTTCACAGCCCATTACCCACCTTGAAAATGTTAGGGAGTCCTGCTTTGTATGCAAAAAAGGCCCTTACTCCAGTTACAAATTCTGCTTTCCTCCTCTCAACCATGTAACATGACAAGCTGAAAGTACATTACTGAAGCACAAATTCCCTGTTAAATTAATTGTCAGTGTGAAAACAATAACACAGGACCCATAAACACAACAAGGAAAATCCCACTTAGCTCAGGGACCATAATAATAGAATGGATGGTTTTCCTATTACGTGTGTGTGTGTGTGTGTGTGTGTGTAATAAAGTTATACTTTCAAGATGCCCAGCTTACTATGTGTGTGTTGAGGTCTGACCTTTGGTCCTCATAATTGTGGAACAAGCACAACACAACCACTGATCAATTTCTATAGCCCTGTGTTAAACAACCACTGATCAATTCCTATAGCCCTGTGTTAAATGATTCTTTGGAGGGTCTCTCATTGAATTGGGAACATAGTAAAGTCTGGACTGGCCAGCCATGAGTACTAGGGACTCTCCTCCTCCATAGAGTTAGGTTTACAAATGCACATTGGTATGTTTGACTCTTTATGTGGGTGTTAGAATGATTCAGTTGTGCTGCAAAGCTTTTGACCCACTGAGACATCTCCAACCCTGACACCATTGATTCTTACTCTTGGCATTTACTTATAATGACTTAGAGTACACTACTTGCCTGCACCACGATGTAAATGGTTAGTCTCATGTCATTCTCATCATAATAAACAGAACATAATTTCATTGCTTTGTTTCTTTGATAAGTTTTACTTCCAGCTTTTAATTTTATGATTATAACAGAAGGCATTAAAAATGAACACATGTGGGCTGGTGTGTTCATTTCACACACACACACGCACACACACACACACACACACACACACACACACACACACAGAGCTATGAGTTCAATCTCCAGTACTACATAGATTAAGTATGATGATGCATGCCTATAAATTCAGCTCTCTTGAAGATGGAGTCAGAAGGATCAGGAGTTCAAGGTGACTCTCAGCTACATAATGAGTTTGAGACAAGCCTGTCTCAAAAACAGAACTAAAACTAAACAAGATAATTAGTAAGCACATACTACAGGAGATGTTTTAGCCTACACACACACACACACACACACACACACACACATGAATATTGTTGGAGAAGACCTGTTAGTCTTATATACACTACAGAAAAAGGAGAAATGACCATCTCTGCAGAGGCACGGCTTACCTTGCAAAGCATCTATTGATTGCTTGAGGCTGAATTTGGCCCTCCTGTGTGTTTTCCTCCAAGCATCACATGAGTATTTCACCCTCAAAGCACCACTACTATCACACTAACATTCTGAGCAAATGTCCACATAATTTTGACCTTGACTTTTCTCCCTTGGTTTCTCTAATGGACAGCAATACTCTGGAGCATCTCAGGACTTTTCAATAAGGACATGGATGAATGTCTCTGTCGATGGATAACAGTGGTAGAGATTTTGATGACTCATTCTGAAAATGGATTAAAGCCATTTGCTTTCTAATTATTGAAGCCGTTGCCCCCAGACCTTGCTAAAAGGAATGGGCACTGGTCCACAGGTCAACCATCACTGTCCATTGACATGTACTTGAAAGATTTACTCAGTCTTGTTTCAAGATAGTTTCAAGACAAATACCACAAAACTGTTGGTTTGATGTTGGCCTGTGGTTTTAAATAAACAAGACTTTTATAGCAGTTGACCTTAAAATTCATTATTTTAAATCACAATGAAGAAACTAAAAGGAGAAAGGCAAAGTTTAGTTTATAAATGTCCAAGCTACATTATGAGAATTCAAAAGTCCAAAAAGTTTTTGATTAAGAGCATATGTAGGAGAAGCTAGAGAAAGTACCCCAGGAGATGAAGGGGTCTGCAACCCTAGAAGAGGAACAACAATATGAACTAACCAGAACCCCCAGAGCTCATGTCTCTAGCTGCATATGTAGCAGAAGATGGCCTACTTGGCCATCATTGGGAAGAGAGGCCCCTTGGTATTGCAAGCTTTATATGCCCCAATACAGGGGAACACCAGGGCCAAGAAGTGGGAGTGGGTGAGTAGGGGAGCAGGGCAGGGGGAGGGTATAGGGAACTTTTGGGATAGCATTTGAAATGTAAATTAAGAAAATATCTAATAAAAAAGAGCGTATATAGGAAGAATTAGGGAATGTATATTACTATGTATACAATGCTAAATATTCATAAATAGTCATGTGTAGATTCTTTTAAAATTATCTACACATAATTCACATTAGCTCTATAACATATACTAGATTTCAAATTAATCATTCAAAAATGATTCTATAGAATCAGCATGCTTATTAGTTAACACCCCTATTAACTAATGAGTTCATTTCCATTTACACCTGTAGGGTTTAAAGGGAAACTGGTCATGTACTGAGTCAAGAGAAGGTTGTAATTTGAATATCTATCCTTTACTTCCTTAAATGAAATGTAAATTTCAATAGCTTGACCTAATTACATATCATTTAAATGCTCTGAAAAAAATATTTGAAACACGTTTATAACATTTCCCATATGCTTATATATTTATCTCTTTGTGACAGTACAGAATTTTCTATCTTAAAATAAATTTCAAAAGCTAGAAAGCGTCTCTAGCTCCAACCTGCTTTCTTCAAAAGTGCAAGAAAGATTTAATGACTGTAAGGAAGTTTCCTTATTTGGTTCTTAAAGACCATTTGTGTGTGTGTGTGTGTGTGTGTGTGTGTGTGTGTGTGTGTGTGTGTGTTTGTGTCCATAGAGCTTAGAAAAGAGTGTCAGATCTTCTGCAGCTTGAGTTACAGGCAGTTGTGAGCCACCCTATATGAGTGATGGAAACCTGCTTGGAGTTCTCTGCAAGAGCATTATACATAGCAGATCTAAGTATAGAAGAATTTTTATTTTATTTTATTTTTTATTAGATAATTTCTTCATTTACATTTCAAGTGTTATCCAGAAAGTTCCCTATACCCTCCCCGCTCCCGGCCCTGCTCCCCTACCCACCCGCTCCCACATCTTGGCCCTGGCGTTCCCCTGTACTGGGGCATATAAAGTCTGCATGACCAAGGGGCCTCTCTTCCCAATGATGGCCAGCTAGGCCATCCTCTTCTATATATGCAGCTAGAGACATGAGCTCAGGGGGTACTAGTTAGTTCATGTTATTCTTCCACCTATAGAGTTGAAGACCCCTTCAGCTCCTTGGGTACTTTCTCTAGCTCCTTCCTTGGGAACCCTGTGTTCCATCTAATAGCTGACTGTGAGCTTCCACCTCCATGTTTGCCAGGCATTGGTATAGTCTCCCCCGAGACAGCTATATCCGGGCCCTTTCAGCACTATCTTGCTGGCATATGCTATAGTGTTTATGATTGGGGGCTGATTGTGGGATGGATCCTTGGCAGCCACAGTCATTGGGTCCATCTTTTGGTTTCAACTTCACACATGATCTCTGTAACTCCTTCCTTCAATGTATGCTTTGTTCTTGATTCTAGGAAGGGGTGACGTGTCCACATTTTGATCTTCCTTCTTCTTGAGTATCATGTGGTTAGTAAATTGTATCTTGGGTAGTCTAGGTTTCTGGGCTAATATCCACATATCAGTGAGTACATGTTATGTGAGTTCTTTTGTGATTGGGTTACTTCACTCAGGATGATGGCCTCCAGATCCATCCATTTGCCTAGGAATTTCATATATTTATTGTTTTTAATAGCTGAGTAGTACTCCATTGTGTAAATATACCAAAT
>LR749494.1:1109084-1158215 GCA_902729485.2 Mus minutoides | reverse complement strand
TTTTGTTGAAGATATTTGCTGGCCCTTTAGTTTGATAGTCTTCCTTCTCATCTACTCCTATTATCCTTAAGTTTGGTCTTCTCATTGTGTCCTGGATTTCTTGGATATTTTGTGTTAGAATCTTTTTGCATTTAGCATTTTCTTTGATTGTCTTGTCTATGCTCCCTATAGAATCTTCTGTGCCTGAGATTCTCTCTTCTATCTCTTGTATTCTGTTGCTGATGCTCATATCTATGGTTCCTGATTTTTTTCCTATGGTTCCTATCTCCAGGGTTATCTCCTTTGGTTTTTCTTAATTGTTTCTACTTCCATTTTTAGGTCCTGGATGGCTTTGTTGAATTCCATCACCTGTTTGGTATTGTTTTCCTGTAACTCTCTAAGTTTTTCCTCTTTAAATGCTTCTAGTTGTTTATCTATGTTTTCCTGCATTTCCATCTTATAGTCCTCCATCATCATCATGCCGAGTGACTTTATATACATGTCCTGTTTTTTCTGGTGTGCTGTTTTATCTAGGATTTGAAGTGGTGGGTGGGTTTGGATCTGGTGATGCCAAGTACCCTTGGATTCTGTTGCTTCTGTTCTTACGCTTACCTCCTGCCATCCCTGTCCAAGGAGACCTGGTGTTGGTGCAGACCAGAAGGGAGCGTCTGTTCTGTCCTGGGCCTTTATCAATCTCCCACTGGTGTCTAAGGTCGTTCACGATTGGGCCAAAACAGATGCTGAGTTCAGCTGTTCACCTGTGGTCCCAAGATAGCCTGGGGAGTCCTGAAGGGACCTCAGGGAGAGTGTGCAGAGCCTGTGCCCTAGCCCTGAGCTGGTGCAGGGTGCACCGGACTGGGCCTGAAGGAAGAGTCTGACCTGCTCTGGGCCTTTATCACTCTCCTGGCTGGTGTCTCCTGCTCCTGGTGCTGGAGCAGTGTGGGCCAGAAGGGAAGGGGTCCGCTCCCGCCCTGTCTATCTCCCAGCTGCAGACTCAGGTCCCACGAGATTGGACTGGAACAGATGAGCGTTCCTCTTACCAGTGTTCCCGAGATCGCAGTGGTCCCGAGATCGCTAGGAGAGTCCCCCTGGAAACCTGGGTGGGTCCGCAGTCCCGGGCCTTGCACCCTGCGCTAGAGTGGTGTGGACTGCAGTATAGAAGAATTTTAATCCAGCAACATTTATTCTCTGGCAAGGGGTCACATCACATAGACCTTTTAGGACTATGTGATTCAACTGGAAAGCAGGCATGCTATGATATAGACACATCCTTAGTACACACTTTTAATCCCTAACGGCAAAGATGAGGTTAATTTGTAGGAGAAGTAGACATGGTTAAAAATGACATCTAATTGAGGGGCAGACAAAGTGAGGAATCAGAGAAAAATTTGACAAAATGAGTCAGAAATAGATTATGCCCAACTCTCATGAGAACAGAGCAGGAAAGAGAGGCTGTTTAAGACCAGCACAGGGAGAAAAGATGGCAATAGCGTGTGTGTGGCAGTTTTACTGGAACAGTCTTACACAAACAGGTGGCCTATGAAACAAACTAGACACGTGTGAAGGAAGAATGAATCCGAGAATGAGAAGGACCTAGAAGATTAGAACATATTACCAAAGTTAGTATGAAGTGAATTCAATCAGAAGCCAAGGGAAGCTGGTTTGAATCATTTATCTTAGACAAGATTTGGGGCCAGAACAGCCAGCCAGAGTTCAAAAAGAGCTAAAAGGGGTGAGTTTATTTAGCAGTAAAGTCTCAGAGGCTGAAACATAATAGGCCTATGTTAGAAGATGAAGGCTGGAAGTTGAAGCCTTCAAGATTCAGGTTTGTGAAAGACTAGATTGTTCAGAGGTTAGAAGATTTCAGTGTTAGGCCAAGGAGTAGATAGAACAGAGAAAGAAACACTCTGAACTCAGCCTAAGCTGTATATTCATACAGCTGAGGCACAGCTTTCGTCTCTTCTCCTCATCTGAGGAAATAAAACCAACATTTACATCTAAGCCAGTGGGTGAGGAGCCCCCTGGGGATTACGTGACCCTTTCACAGGGGTTGCCTGAGACTTAGAAAACACATATATTTACATTATGATTCATACCAGTAGCAAAATTATAGTTATGAGGTGGAAGACAAAAATAAATTTATGGATGGGGGCCACCACAACACGAGGAATTGTATTAAAGGGCTGCAGCATTAGGAAGGTTGAGAAACACTGCTCTAAGCCGTCTCTCTAGTCCCAGGAGTTTTAATTTTTACAAAACCATTTTAGAGTTGCAGGAGAGGCTATGAGATAGAATGTCCTGTCTCTTTTCTTACCTTCTGAACTTAAGTGAACACAGTACCATGTTCATGACTGATGGTTATGAAGTGGGCCTTATCCATCCCTCCTCCTTGAGAAGACAGGGGACAAGGGGGGGTTGATTTGTAAATTATAGTGGAGTTTGGACAAGAACAGAACAGCTACAGTGACTGAAGCTCTTGGGTGGCTTTTGCTCCCCTCTCTCCTCTTCTTTCTGTTTATCTCTCTGACATTTTCCTGGATTAGTTTATGGGATGTTTAATTTAGGTACCCACTTTTAAAATTTTTATATTTACCTTGTCTAGTGCTATAGGCAAATATTTTATATGAATATCATAGTGTTCTTTCCTAAAATGGCTCTTTGGAGTTGTAACGAAGTTGTCTCTTTATGCATTCAGTATTTAGAAATCATTTGTTCCTCATGTGTCCCTCCCATGCATGATGCACTTTATTTCATTGACAGTACAGCTTTTATTTCCTTCACATGGTCGTGCAAAACAGCAGAGACATTAAAGGCAAAAGGAATTTTAAAATATTTGCCAAATCTTCTCTTAACAGACAATAATAAGCTTGGATATATTTTAAATTCTGTGTGTTCATTTTGTCTTTCTATAACAGAATACCTAAGACTAATTTCTTCATAAAATTAACTATTTTATTTTCATCATAAGTTTGGTGCCTGAGGGTTGTGGTGGAGATATTGTTGTCCTGGCAAGCTGGTTAGAACCCTGTTTGAGTATTCACATAGAAAAAGTCAAAGGAAAGTCCACAGGCAGAATTCACTTGAGTGTGGCAAGGAAGAGAGAGAGAACCAAAAAATCTGGCTCATTATTTTATAACATTCTGTTCCCATGGAAACAAGTCTACTATAGAGGCGACCTGTTCCTGAATTAGAGCAACAGTCCATTGATCAGGGTGCAGCTCCCATGACCTGTTATTATCATCCTTTAAGCCCTACATCTGAATGGTTCCACCAGTTCAGCACCATCCCCTGCAGAATGAACCCCCCATAAGGGACCCTGTCACGGACATACGATGTCCAAATGACAGCAGTCATCATAGGAGAAAGTGCTTACAATGAAATACTGAAATGAACTGGATGAGGTGTTTAAGTGTTTCTGTTATAATGCAAGGGTATTCTGGACTGTACAACTCAGGAACCATACAGCTCTGAGAGAAGGTTTCCTGGTGGAATAGCATACTGAGACAGGGGAGCTCAGGAAACACACAACTCTGAGGTGGGAGAATGTTCCAGTGGAAGGGCATCCTGAGACATGGGACCACATAGCTCTGAGAAAAAGCCTCCTCAGTAGAGGCATTGCAGATTCCAGGAGAGGGCATTCTCAGCTGAGCTGAGGATCTTCAGCCTTGCTACTTCTTATTTCTTATACCAGGCAGAAAAATCTCATGATAGAGATTTGTTGGAGGGTACAGAGTGTAGAGGTACAAATACAGAGATAGCTGTCTTTTGCTCATGGGAGCAGACAGCAGGGAATTGGACAAAGAAGCAGTGCTTGCATAGGATTTCTGAGGGAGTGTAGCTCCTCAGGACAGAGATTTCCAGAGTGAGGATTGGTAAAATTTCAAGTCCTGAGCTTGAGGGAGCTCAGGGATTGGTGGATTTTCCTATTGAAGTATTGGTGGGTTTCCAGCTCAGGGATTGGTGGGTTTTGTGGGATGGTCAGGGATTGGTGGGTTTTACTGCTTACAGATTGGTGGAGTTTTTTTTTTTTTCCCCACTCCCTTGTCACTGCATCTGGACCATGGGTTAGGGTAGGAATTTCTTCCTGGCTGGAGCCAGCATTTGCTGAAGCACCATCTCTGTATGGTTTCTAGAGTTGGGTGGTGGGGCTGGAAAGGAGGTGTTGCTACTGTAGTGCTATTGTGGACAGCTCCTGTGAGAAAGCTCCTGCAGTGGTGCTTCCAGAAAGCTATAGGCTGAGGCAGGAAAGAGGGAGTTACCACCATAGATATCTCACATTGGTAGTAGGCTGAAGCAGGAAAGGTCACCACTGTGGGCAGCTTTTGAGAGCCAGATACATCCGAGGCAGGAAAGGAGGTGGAGGGCCACCTTGGATAGCTCCTGTGAAGGCAGCAGGCTGAGGAGATGCTATGGTGCCACCATTTTGACAGGAGCCGCCATTTTGGATAGATCCTGTGGAACATTTTATTGCAGCAGGATGGGAAGGAGAGAACGGGGAAGGAAGACATGCTAAAGTGGTTTGAAAATGAGTTCTGTCACTAGTAAATCTTCAGCTATCGTTAACTTTTTTTCTTCTTTCTTCTCTTAAAATGGCATTGGGTAGTAAACCTAGGTGGGTATAATTTTAACGAAGTACAAGTCACAAGAATTAGAATGAACTGCTAATGCACAGCTGAGAATACTTCTATAAGGCAGGCCCTTCAACGTGAAATCCCACATGCTGTAATTTCCTAATATAAGTAACATTCAAATCATGAAAGAACTAAACCCTGGGCTTTCTATAAATTCCATGTCATTAAGATTCAGAGCATTTGTGGATTTGCTACTTTTGCCATTAAATAGATTATCTTTAGCTGCAAAGGTCTCTTTCCATGTAAAAATAGCTTCACCAAAACTGTATTTCATTCCTTATTGCTTATACAACTGAAACAAAAATTCTACACAAACATGTTAAACTGTAGTAGAGAGCTACAAAAACAAACAAACAAACAAACTTCTCTTGTCAAGTGGTCTGGATGTCTGAGTTTGAGGCCAGCTTGGTCTACTGAGTACAGAGCTGCTCAGCTAGGCTATAAAGAGAAACTCTGTCTTAAAAACAAACAAAACAAAACAAAACAAAACAAAACAAAACAAAACAAAACAAGAGTTCTGTCACTAGTAAATCTTCAGCTATCATTACCTTTTTTCTTCTTTCTTCTCTTTAAATGGCATTGGGTAGTAAACTTAGGTGGGTATAATTTTAATTATATAAAAGTAAAAAAACAAACCAGACAAAACTCTTCCTTTTACAAAGACAATAAGAGGTATGACCAAGCATTTTTTTTTTTTTTTATGTATTCAGTGAATCCCAAAGAAGGAAGAGAAATCAGTGGTTTCACATTCAAACAATATATTGAAATACTTTTCATCAGGAAGCAAAGCTGGCAGTCTGAGGCTGTAAGGATTATTGCTTTTAAGCTTTGTGAAATAAATTTCCATGTCCAAACATGGGTAATAGAGTTAGATGTAGTTTCAATATAAACATAACACCCTGAAAGTGCAAAACTATTCATAAAGAAAGAACAAAACAAGTAGAAACACTTTTCTCAGCAATTGTTGAAAAGATGATTTGTGGCAGGATAAACATGTATGTGATGGTTGCATCTTCTGTCTCAGAGCAGGATATTAATGTGAAGCATAAAAATAAAATAAAAATGTTTTTAAAGGTTGGATAAGAATAGCCAAGGGCTATGGCTGTAGACTAAGTAAGGAGAATAAGAAAGAAAGAAATAAAAAACATGTAACAGTGAAGAATAATTAAATATGGGCTAGTTATTCAATAAATCTATGGAATTGTGTTTTTGAAGACACTATAGTAGCTGGAGAATGTCTTGTTCTTAAGGTGTTACTTCAGGGTGTTGTGTCTAAAACTAGACAGGAACACCATAGAAACATAACTGGACGCACCACAGCAAAGCAGAGTGGGGAAGATGTGATTAGCTCAGTGCTGGAATTTGAATGTTTTTATGTCAGTTGAAAAAAAATAAATTCTTAGTAATAATTAGCCATAGAATTATAAAAAAAAAAAACAGTATTCCTAGTTTTAGAAGGTTAATACTGAGCTGTAAGAGATACTGTAAATAGGGCAAAAGTATAAACTAACTCGTTTGTGACAAAGGGGAAAGTCCACATTAAATATTCAAAGTTGCTTCCTGAAATCGCTGTTTTCAAATAACCCATATGGTGGTATTGTCTTTGTTCTTTTCCCATTGCTATGATACTCCCATAAAAGCCACTTAAGGGACACTGCAAGATGCAGTCCATCAAGGCAGAGAAGTCAAGGCAACATGAGCTTAGAGTGGCTGGTCACATGCCATCCATAATCAGGAAACAGAAAGTATGAATTCACTGCTGCTCAACTGCCTTTCACTGCTGGACACTCTGGGATCCTAGCCCAGTGAGGTCCATCCACAGTGTGAAGCTCTTTGGGTTGCAATTAGAATACTCACAATATCCTTCTCCTGGCATCTTCAAAGGATCATCTCCCAGATGATTCTAGATTCTAACCCTTGTCAATACTAGCCCAACCACAACATATTCTACTAGCTGTGCTAATTGTCAATACAGTGTACTCAATAAATAAATAAATAAATAAATAAATAAATAAATAAATAACGCAGTAACCACGATACACATTACAGAGCCCTTATCTAACCTTTAAAATCTTCCCAATCTAATGACATACAGTTAACCTTGTTAATATATGTAAATAAGCATCAAAGATTTATATATTGGGAATGTAAATTCTTCTATAATTTACATCATGGAGAGATGTTGGCATTTATATACTTCTCCAAACCAGGCAATACAAGTGTGTGGTGTATAGCCATCCCATGAATATTTGATGTATAATATAATAACACTATTGCTCACCAAGTGAGGATCTGTTAATATTTTAGTTTATTTTAATAGAAAAATCCCTTCAAACCAGGGTGCATTCATTCCTCTTGTTTATATCGCTTTTGATCTTTGAAAGTTCCTTGCAATCTTATTCATTTTTTAAACATTTTAATGCATGATAAACTTTCTTTTTATGTAGTCATTTATTATTTTTTTCCTTTTTTAAATTAGATATTTTCTTAATTTACAGTTCAAATGCTATCCCAAAAGTTCCCTATACCCTCCCCTACCCTGCTCCCCTACCCACACTCCCACTTCTTGGCCCTGGCATTCCCCTGTATTGGGGCACATAAAATTTATAATACCAAGGGGCCTCTCTTCCCAATGATGGCTAACTAGGCCATCTTCTGCTACATATGCAGCTAGAGACATGAGCTCTGGGGATTCTGGTTAGTTCATATTGTTGTTCCTCTTATAGGGTTGCAGACCCCTTCAGCTCCTTGGGTACTTTCTCTAGCTTCTCCATTGGGGGCCCTGTGTTCCATACTATAGATGACTGTGAGCATCCACTTCTGTATTTGCAAGGCACTGGCATAGCCTCATATGAGACAGCTATATCAGGGTTCCTTCAGCAAACTCTTCCTGGCCTATGCAATAGTATCTGGGTTTGGTGACTGATTATGGGATGGATCTGGTACATACAAGCATTAAAATTAAGATTTTTATTAATCTTAATGAATTAAGCTGCTCATAAGCTGGAGAGATGGCTCAATAGATAAAAGTGCTTGCTCTTCCTGTGAAGGGCCTGAGTTCATTTCCCACCATCTGTATGGAGGTTCACAACCACATGTAACTCCTTCTTAAGTGGACCTAACACATTCTTCAGGCTTTTTCATGCAGTAAACTCATATGCATGTAATTCCACAATGATTTTAAAAAGTAAGTAATAATTTTAAACTGTGATATAGCATTCATTTTCAGTTTTTATTACCATCTTCCTAATTACAAACCAATTGTTTTACTATCAGTTACAAATTCAAGGAGATACAATTATGTCCCATGCTTTGCCAAGACCCTGCAGATGACTCAAGAAATGTTGCTAAAATGATTAAAATTCATTATGTAAGTGTACAAAAGCCTAAAACAAAATATCAAAATTAAAAAAATAATTATAAAACATGTATTTTAAATGTTAATTTTTGATGAAAATTTCCTGTAAAAACTGGTGTTGGTCTGGATTCTCCCAAATGTGCTAGCAATAACTGAGGACAGTAGTAACATATGTTAAAATAGTTTATGTTGAACTACAAAATTAAACAATTATTCATATGGACACATCCTTAGACAATATTTTTAATCTAACTGCTTGTAGTTTATAAGATGCAGACAGTTTTTTCCAATTTATGGCATATGTATAGTTTAAAGGTCTCTGGGAACATTTTTCAGATAGATACAGATTTTATAAGTTGGCAATTTCCTTACAAGTGAATAGTCATCTAAAGATTTGGTGGAGCACAGGGACTCACTCACATTACTTCTACAGGTGAAAGATTCATTTATGTAAAAGTTAATTTTAATTACGGCTATGTATATGTGTCTATGTGTAGGTCTGTGCATATCAGTGCAGTACCTGTGTAAGACAAAAGAAGGTGCCCACCCACTAAGGAGTTGGAGTTAGAGGATGTTGTAATCCATCCTGACAATCCTGGGAACAGACTTTAGATCTTCTGTAAGTATAGCAAGGGCTCTCAACCACTGACCCATCTCACTATCCTACCGAGGTTCATTTTTTTTAATGTTTGCAATACAAATATGCCATCTTTTGAAATAATACTGATATACTTTTGGGTTTTCTATTGTGCTAAATTGGCTCAGCCACACACATTAATCTTGTAAGATGGAACACCCTTGGAAAATGCTGAATTCTTTTTTCAGTTAAATCTTAAGGGTGAGAGTCTAATATACTTAGTTACTAATTAAATATTGGACTGGCCTTTTTGAAACTATACCTGTTAATGGTACACTTACATGACCTTTAAATGTTACTTTTTCTATTTTAATTAAAATAATTCAATGCCAAAGGGAGCTGATGTGATTTTTTTTACAATTACAGTTCGGTATTTATTAAAAGCAAAAACAAAGAATTGGAAACATCACACACTCATGGATTCTGCCTCATGTCAACAGAACAAGCAGACTGCATTGTCAATTTTCCTTGAAGTACAGATTGATTATGGATGATTGACAGCAATATAGTCTATGGAATACAGAATAAGAGACTTTACCTCCATACCTAGTGTAGCTTTATTTAAAGTCAATGATGATAGTGATAGCAATGATAAAATCAATGAAAAGAGTCATTGTTCATTAGTTGATAGAGCTTGTAAATTACTAAATTCTTTAAGTGTTGTTGAATACAATAATCATGTTACTCAATACATAGGATCCTACTATATTACAGTGTAATCATTCTCAATTTTAAATATTATAAACAACTGGCACTATGACCAGAGACTGAGTACCTCAGTCTGCCAGAACTACCAGAACCACATCTAATATACAACCTAATATACAACCTAATATACAACCTAATATACAACCTAATATACAACTTTCCCCAAGAGAATTTTTGATTTAAGTTCCTCATAGACATGTTAATGAAGTGGGTGCCTATTAATCATAGATTCAGAACACAAGTAAGTAGTGATCAGGTTTCATAGCCTGACCCCTACATAATCTGTCATCAGAAATTCCTCAGCTTGGGTATCTACCACACTCAATCCTCAGCTCAATTTTCCCAACACCTATATCAGTAGGCAGAGCCACCTCTGGTCTCAGGTTAGTACTGGAGGAGGGAGGGTGTCTTGGAGCTCTAGGTGTAATTCCACTTTCCCTTTTCTCTTTGTTCTGGTAGAGTTCAAATTAGCCTGTCATGTCTATCTCAACATCATCAGAGTTTTGTGTGTGTGTGTGTGTGTGTGTGTGTGTGTGTGTGTGTGCGCGTGTGCGTGTGCCTGTGTGTGTGTGTGTGTGTGTGTGTGTGTGTGTGTGCCTGTTTGTTAAGGATCAGAGCTAATATGTCTGCACTACAACTCCTATATTTAAGGCTCAGGGAACACTTGGGTGAAAGGAAGGGAAAGATTGCCAGAGACAGAAGCTCTTGGAATCTGCTATGAAGTAGTGTCAGCCAAGCACACCACACTCATGTGATATCAACAATATGATTACCTAAACAGGACTTGTACAATGACAAAAGCAGTGGACATGTTGATGTGTATGAGAGAAATCTCATAAGGCCCACAGCTAGGTGCAAGCAATTAATGACTGTTGAGGGAGGGTGAATCATTCTTCTCCAAGGAGGAGCTCCCGATAGGTTACCCAGTCCCAAGAAATCAGCTTTAAACAAATATGCATATATAGACAAGCAGTACTAAATTAACTCAGAAGGTTATACATGTGTGTGTGTGTGTGTGTGTGTGTGTGTACACATATGTATAAGTAAATGCATAACAATTAAAGCAGTCTTCCTCTAGGCCATGAATTTGAGAGGTTTTGAGGGAATATCAGAAGTTGGGGAAGAGGAAAGTGGAATTCAAATTGTGTATGAAATTCTATAGGGTACTTTCAGGATAGCATTTGAAATGTAAATTAAGAAAATATCTAATAAAAAGGTAATTAAATTAATTAATTTTAAATATCTATCAGAGTCATGTTTGCTTATAGGAGCTAGAGCACTTTTATCTATGTTCTGAGGTCTTTCTGCCAAAGTATAGAACATATCAATTGTCCCTTGATTTTAACCCACAGACTCTGCCTGGTTCTTCTTTCTACTTGGGGGAAGAAGCTGTGTGCTGGTCACTTTTCTGTTTATAATTACTTTCTTGAGGTTCTCTTACAAAAGGATCACACATTTGTCATGGTGACTGTTGCACACTACCTCCATTTAGAAATGCTAATGGCAGCCATTCTCTATCGGACATCCCAAAACTCTATCTTCCGAACTCTGGGTCAGCCCTTCCCTGTTCCTGCCTTCCAATCTCAGATGCCTTCCCAATGCTTCTTATCATTCTCGTCTTGAGTTTTTCTTGCCTTGACTTCTTCCATTATTTCCAGAGTCTATATAATAACATCAATCTCATTTTCTAAATAAAATTCAGTTACCAATAACATTAAAACAGAGTGAAATGAAACATTGCCAAGACTTGTTCCAAGTGTTAAAAGTCTTCAGAGACTAATTAAAGCAATTCATTGCACGAAATAAATAATGCTACTATTAGACCACGAGTGGTGACTGCAAGTTTCAGATAGTTATGACAAGCAGAGATGGGAGAGGCAGGCATGAAATTAGAACCAGTCGCCCTAGCAAACTACATGAGTATTCAGGACAAAGTATGTGCTATAGACAACTCAGTTCAGGATAGCTGGTCAGTACAGGGGAAAGTGAAACATGAGACAAACATGAAGTTGCTGAAATAACAGTAGGGAAATCTGGAAATCAAAAATGAACTTGAGTTTGCACAAAATATTTTAGTATGCCTTAATGAAAAGAGTCTTGCTGTCTCTGCATCTGTTTCTGTGTCTCCTCCACTCCCCTTCGACGTGGGAAGAACAAATGATACAAGAAACTGGAAATCACTTAGGAGGAGATGTCTAAAACTCAAACCAAGAAACGGCTCAGCAGTTTAGAGCACTTCTCTTGTGGAGGATTAGTTTGGGCTCCCAGTACTCATGTGGGGTGACTGGCAACAACCTATAACTCCAGCTCCAGATCTGATGCCCATCTCCGGCATCTAGTGGCACCTGCACTCACATACACATAGCCATACAGAGATACTCTAGCATATAATTAAAACACACACGGGGAGGAAATGTAACAGCAATCTGATTTATAAGGCATGCACAGGATAAGAAAAACTGCACACTAAAAATATTTGTATTATTGTGGTGATTTGAATTAGAATACTTCCCAAGATTCACATGTTTGAAAACTTGTTTCTCATTTGGTAGAACTGTTCGGGAAGAATTAAGAGGGGTGGTCTTGATGGGAGAGGTGTGTCACTGGAGACAGACTTCAAGGTTTCAAAAGCTCTTCTCAATCACAGGTAGCTCTCTCCATCTCCTACTTTAAGATCAGAAGGTATGATCCAGTCCCACGCCTGCCTGCCTGCTGCTATGCTCGCCACCACAATGGTCAGAGACTCTAATCCTCCTAAACAATATGCAGGAGTTTAAATTTTTCCTTTTATATGTTTTCTTGGCTGTGATATTTTAATCACAACAATTGAAAAATAGCTAAGAGAATTACCAAAAGATATTTTTTAAATGGTAAATGTTTGCATTTATTTTTAAAAGCTTAGTTTTTACTAAGCTTTTTTTTTTCTTAAACAAAAGCTAATAAGCGAGAATCATTTTTCCATACAGAAACTTTAGCCATAAACAAGACTTAAATTTATTCCAACATTGAAAGCTAAAAAGAACTGGAAAAATTACAAAGCACAAAACATTTGAGTCATCCTTTTTTCTACCATTTGAATATACTGTACTTAGAATGGCAGACACATCCTGAAGGAGACAGAAAAACATGCTTTTAGTCCACAGATCAGCATGAAGAATGACATGCAATTCATGATTTCCTTTCAATTAATTATTTAACTGAACCACTTAAACAAAGGGTTTGGCTTGGTTTGGCTTCCACTTGAGAGGAAGATGATCTTTTTTTTTTTTGATCTTCTTTTTGTATTAGATACAAAGTGTGAGCTCTGTCCTCTCCCCAACAGCTATATAGACTTGCATATAGACAGCAAACACCATTTTTTCTGGTAACAGTGTCATGGCCTTGAATAATCAGTTTGTAAAAAACAGAGTAACAATAATAAAAAAGATAGTATCAAGTGCAAATGTAAAACACTTCCCTTAAAGAATTATGCAACCCCACATGCAGAAGTGTTCTTGCACATGCTTAGCAGTATGATTAGAACGTGCATATGATTAGAACTGGTGCACTGGAGGTTACCTAGTACAAAGTTTTTTTACGTGTTGCCAAGTTATCAAGGCACTGAAGAGTTATGCAGACGGAGTTTCCAAAATATATTAACAATTGCTTTAACTGTTAAAAAGCCCTGAGTCAAAACTTTCAATAGCTTCCTGAAACTGTACTTAGACAAAATGGCATATTTGCTTATTTCATAAAAAATTAGAAAACCACTTTGCTTTTGACGAAAGAAGTCATGTTTATGAAATAAAATCAAGAGAACTATACAGGACAGTCCAAATACTCAGCACTACTCTCTCCTTCTTAGACAGATATATATATAAATTCAAACCTTTACATTTAGGCAGCAAATTAATGTGACAGGTCACGTTTCCTGCTATCTATTGCTTAAATTCTCAATAAAAGAAAATCTAACTTTAACTTCAGGTTGTTTCCTTTTCTCCCCCAAATAAGACAAGATGCTAGATGGGTGAAAGAAAAACAGTATTCTGGTAGGAAAGGAAGTAGAAAATGCCAAGGTAGCAACTTAACTTTATTAACTATCCACACCTATTTTTACATTGTAATTTTACCCACTGCTAGCCACTTATCAGCCACTGAAGCTTGGTGCAAAGGATTTCTCCCTCGCTGCAGTAAAGCAACACACACACACACACACACACACGACAGTATTAAAAAGCTTCCTTACGTTTAGTGCCAAAAGATATTCTTAGTATTTTTTCTCTTTATAATTTTCATTCTCTTTTAGGACTTTATGATCCCCACCCTCATGAGTGGATCATCAAGGACACTGCCTTCCCTGGGTTCTACTGAGCCCTCAAGAGTAGACCCAAAAGTTAACTTCCTCCATATGCGCTGTAGTATAGCAAAGATAAAGTAAAATAAAATAAATAAAAGAAAAGAAAATATCCTTTTGAATCACAGCAGGCTATGTGATAAAGAGGAATTAATTTCTTGCTGGTCTTAGGAATATGTGTACGTGTATTGGCATGTTGATGTTAGTGAAGTGACTGTGGAAGGCAGAGGGCACAGTGTTCTCTGGAACTGGAGTTACAGGAGATTGTAGGCTTAGCTCTGGGTGCCAGGAACCAAACTTGGGTCCTTCTGGAAGAGCAGCAAGCACTTCTAACCACTGAACTGAGCTCTTTAGATCAGAGAGTTTTAATTTTTATTACATTGTTTATCTTTATAGACCCAAAGTTAGGAACTCCACTTAGACTATTTCCATGTGGAATAATGAAGAGATTACTATAACATTTACAAAGATACTTCCACGGTCATCTTTAGTTTCTATTATTGTGATAAAAATATCACAAGCAAGATAACAGATAAAAAGAAAGCCTTTAAACTGAGGTTTACTCTTTAAGAGGGTTAGATAGGTCAACCATCAAGAAAGTTCATGTATGATAATGATTTTGAAGTTTTGGCGTTTTTGAAAAAACACATAATATGTTTCATTTTAATCCCAGGTGTTGGATATGGGGCTACTTTGTACTATCTGCCCCAGCTAACTATGATTTGCCCTGTTCTCTAGCAGAGGTGTGATTTTGTCAGCTGCAGATAGTTTCTGCGATTCTGTGAATTTGGGTATTCTAGGAAATTTTCAGAGGATTTATAAATGCTAGCCCCCCCCCCTACCCCCGGCCCAGAGGTGGGGTGAGTTTTTGATTGGTGATTTGTTGGTTGTTGGTTTATTGGTTGGTGGGTTGTTGGCTGGTGGGTTGTTGTTGACTGGTGGGTTGTTGGCTGGTGGGTTGTTGGTTGGTGGGTTGTTGTTGACTGGTGGGTTGTTGGCTGGTGGGTTGTTGGTTGGGTGCCATTGGTTGTTGTTGTTTGCAGTTTGTTAAGTCATTGTGCACAAAGAAAAAGAAATTAGATATTCTGATGGCAAAGATTAAACTTGCCCCAAGGAAGTCAATGCCCCTAATCATCAGGAATTAGTCTAATGAAAACATCGCCTCCATTCCTTTCTATCTATATAGTGTTAGGGGGTTGAAAGGGCTGAAAAGGGGTGGAGAAAGGTGGAAGAAAGAATAACCCACAGAGTACCAAACACCAGCTACATTTTTACCAACCACAAAGGTATTCTGCCCTTCTCCCTTATGGACTGTCCACAGTAACACTGTTGTATGTCTTAGATCAGTTCCTTTCCCTGGCTTTCTCCAAGATCCCCTTTCCTTCTCAAGAGGATTTGCAAAGTTCTCTCAGGGAAAAAATTCTTTGCTTCTTTTATAAAAGACTATAAACCTCACCTAACATTTTGCATCTTTGTTGCAAGACTTCTCAATTAGACCCACAGTATTTCCAGGTTCATAGAAAATGATGCTTCCTGCTGTCTAGATTCAGAAAGAATATTTTCATAAGATTTTGCAATCCAAAAATCTAAATGTTTCATTTGCTTCTCTTTCATTGATTGTTACCAATGTGTATCAAAGTTGAAGCAAACTTGGGTAGCAGAGGGAAGCCTGGGAGGGTATCCATGAGGTAGAGGGGTCAGTAAGCTTTAAAGAAGGGACATGGGTAAGGTAATGGAGCATATGTGATATGAGAATGGAAGGGAGAATTCTAGAGACTAAAGGACATCTGAGGGAAAGGAGCTCTAGGAGATTTAGGAAAGGACAAATAAGTGGGGAAGTGGGGCAGACTCAGGATAAACCAAAACAAAGTGTGTATGAAAATTCCACAGGAAACCTATGACTCTTTCAAGGTAATAATAAAGAATTGAAGAATGAATGAATGAATGAATGAATGAATGAATAAAATGCATTGTACAGCATCTTTTCCTTCACAGAGTGCTCTTGGTTACTAGCTGTAATAACAATGTTATTCTCTAGCCCCATGAACTCCACCTTAGCACATCCAGCTGTTGTGCACGAAGTGGGGCTTCTTAGACATCTGTTAACAGTTATTCTTGTCTTCATATTGGGGACTCTGAAGGCAGCTTTGTGTTTACTTGTCATCTTTTCTGCCCTGTCCCCACAACACTTAGCCTTACCTCTAAGGTCATACCACTGGGTATTTGGCTTTTCTTACAGTTTGATGGAAACAGGGAGGCAGGGGTCACATGGATGCTATTTTAACATGTAAGTAACATTTGGTTCAGTTCTTACACCTCTTTTGCCTAATGTCTATAATAAGGAATTCTATAAATTCAGAACTAAACTTGCTGAGTGCCCAGATAATTGTTTTATAACTTCCGTTCCCCTAACAGCAAATGGGTACTTTCCCAACAGTTTTTTATGGGTAAAGCACAGTCTTTGTTTTGTGTACATAAATAGTAATCATTGGCAAATTGAGCTTTCAGAAGCAACGTTGAGGGAGACTCTCTTCTACTGTATTTTAGCCATTTTCATCCCTTCTAGATGAAGGAGCTTAGCATCAAAACCAAAAAGAAAGATAATGATTTAGTCCCTAATTATAACTACATGTGTGCATTAGAGAGAAAGAGCAAAATACATTTTTCTGATAGAAATTATACAATCTGAATTGAAGATAAAATATAAATTTGCTTTTACTTAGCAGTTTGTTCTGTGTTTGTATGCCTGTGCTATCACAGAAAAGCTGCTCTATAGCAGAGAATGCCTTAAATGCTATTTGTTTATTTACTTACTTTGAGCAATGCTTATGTGTGTAAGCATGCTGTTGCTCAGTTTTGTGCATAGTAGGTCAAAGGTTGACATCAGGTGTCTTCCTCCATCATGTTCTACATTACTTTTTGTTTTTGAGACAGTATGTCTCACTGAACTGAGAGCTCATTCGTTCATCTAGAGTGGTTAGCCAGCAAGCACCCAGAATCCTCCTGCCCCTGGCTGTCAACACTGGGGTTACAAACATTTCACCCAGCTTTTTATGTGGGTGCTGGATATCAAAACTCAGGTTGTCCTGCTTGTGTGGTAAACATCTTCTCCACAGAGCTATCATTCTGTCCTCAAAGTACTCTTTGATGGTATCAAAAATACACAAACGTTTTATTGCTTTTCCCTCTATGTTTTAGGAGTTGGAAAGATTAAATTAAAAATCACACCCAAACATTAGACAGCAAAGCAGGTAAGCTCTGTTGAATTCTATTAATAAATACTTTGGTTTTATTTGAGAATAAAATTGCTCAGAGTTTATTCTCCTGAAATGTTAAGTATAAATTTGGGAAGGAATAGATGTTTCTTTTCTATAATGTGTGTGTGTGTGTGTGTGTGTGTGTGTGTGTGTGTGTGTGAGAGAGAGAGAGAGAGAGAGAGAGAGAGAGAGAGAGAGAGAGAGTATATGCATGCTATAGAATATGTTTAGAAGTCAGAGGAAAACTAGTGGAGTAATTTCTCTCCTTTGACCACGTGAGTCCTAACAAAGCCCAGGCTTGGGGCGAGGACCACTCCCTGCGGAGCCCTGTCACTGGTTCAGAAATGCTTATTTTCTAATAGTTAGGGACACTTGCAGAGTTTTGCATGAGTCACCACATATTTTAAATCAGCTAGGCAGTGTCTCACTGAACGGGTAATATATTTTTATTTCCTGCCAATTCAATAAGACTTCTGTAATTTCTAATAAATTTCCACATCAACATTCATGTGAAAGGGTTTCCTCATGAGTTTCAGGTACTCTGTTCAAGGAAAGCAGTGTGCTGTGATTGTTTTTCAGCTCCTACTCAGTCTATTAATACTGTAAAGCTCATGATTATGTGCTACCATTCGCATCTGAAATGCCCCCATAAGTTACTGTGCTTGGACCCACCTTTGCTCTTGACTCTAGCTAAGGGCACTGAATGGGGAGGCTGTGAAGTTGTAGAGCCTTTGGGACACCATGGTTTGCTGGCTGGCAGGGCATGATCCATGGTGCTGGCCGCCTGGCCATACTTTGGGTATGGTTGTCTGTTTCTTGCTCCACCAAGATGTGAGGAAGCCACTGTCTCAAATGCCTACTGCTGTCAAAGATGCAATTTTAGTTGCCATAACTTCCCCTATGGTGTATGTTGTATTCCATAAACTTCTCCTCAGTAAAGTGGCTTCGGTAAAGTATTTTGTCATGGTGAGGTAAAGGCCACTAATATATGGACTAGGGAGGTAATTCAGCTAGCCCAGTCAATTTTGGAATAAAGCCTGGTGACCTGAGTTCCATTCCCAGAATGCACATGCAAGTAGGAGAGAAGCAACTCCACAGTCATCCTCTGCCTTCCTAATGTATACTCACTCAATCACACCTTAACATACGTTTGAAAAATAAACACATGTAATTTACACAAAGCCTCAAGCAGTTCAAATGAAGCTGACACGACAGTTTATAGGCTTCTTGATAGAGTGTCTTGGTTGCAAAAATAGAATTCTTATGAGGTTATAGCTGGCCTTGCTCAAACCATTATCAGTGTGTCAGCCTGTCTCCCAAGATAACCTGTCTTGATGGAGCAGAAAAATACAAGGAAGGAGAAACTATAAGCTTACATATAGGCAGGCCCAGCCATTGCATTTAACATCTTATTCCCAAAATCTCCTATGAAAGCTCCAGGCATCCTCTTCCCTTTCAACAGAAACCTCTTTCCCATGGGAGACTGTCTGCTCTTCACTGTTTTGAAACAAACAACCTTTCTCCCGAGGTCATACCAGTCTCCTCTCTTCCTGCTCTGTCTCTTTAATCTGCCCCAGACATCTAACATTTGATGCTAAAACTCAGAATGACATCTGGGCCCACATACCCCTCTCTTCCCCAACATGTGGCTCCAAAGCCTCTTTCTGGGACCCTGTGACATCCTTACACTCTATTTCTACACTTGGGATTCATTTTTCCAGGAGCAGAGACACCTGCCAAGCTCACTGTACAGACTAAACAGAAACCCTCTCTAGGACCTCTGGCCTCCATAAGTGGCACACATTCTGTGGATGGGGCCTCTGTCTCTGGGGTTTAGTCATCATTCTGTATGAACACGATTCTGGTCCCCAGTGAGCTTGGTGGGACCATCTGTCTCTTACAGCCAGCCATTCATTGGTCTCACCATTCCTTCTCTTCCCACCTGTATCCACCTTGTTTAAACCTTGGGCCCTTCCCAGTGGTCCCACATCCCTCAAGTCCAACAGTGGCTCTGGCTTTGATGACCATGCTTAGTCGGCATCTTTGCTCAGTCCAGTTGTCTTAGTCAGAGTTCTCTAGAGTCACAGAACTTAAGGAATGTCTTTCTATATTGAGGGTATTTATTGTGATGACTTATGGTCTGTAGTCCAACTAACCCAACAATGGACAGCTGTGAATGCAAAGTCCAAGAATCTAGTAGTTACTCAGTCCCACAAGACTAGTTGCTTCAGCTAGTCTTCTGTAGAAGTAGGTTCTAACAGATGTGCTGGCAAATAAATGCAAGCAGGTGAAGAAGAGTGAATCTTCCTTCTTCCAATGTCCTTATATAGATCTCCAGCAGAAGTTATGGCCCAGATTAAAGGGATCTTGGACTTGCTTTGTCTCAGGATGACCTTGAACTAAGAGATCTTGCCTTAGACTCCAGGAAATTAAAGACATGGACTACTTTGCCTGGGCCTAAGCTTTTCATAGCCACTATACCTCAAGATCTCCATGCCAAGATCCTGGTCAGAAACGTGTATTTTCTAGCCTCAAGATCTAGATCACAGGTGAGCCCTCCAATTCTGGACTGTAGTCCATGCCAGATATAGTCAAGTTGACAACCAGGAATCACTTTTACACCAGTTAAACCTACCAGAGTCCACTCAAACCCTTCCATCATCTCAAGAACTTCTCCTTTCCATTACTTCTCATTCATATATATATATATATATATATATATATATATATATATATATATAACATATATAATATATATAAACATTTATCTCCCTTTGCATATTTTCATTTCACTCCATTTCACTGGCACAGTCTAACCTCCTCAGCCCTCTCTTTCTCTACTAGACCAGACCATGCATCCACCACAGCCAAAATGTCAAAACAAGGTACCTCATGGAACCAAACTCATAGTTGACCTGGTTAGATCTGGGTGCTCACAAGAAACCCCTCTATCTCATCTTGAGACTCATTCTATCAAAAGTTCTGGAAGATTTATATGACTCTTTGGAGCCTTGCTCTGTTGAGAGTTCTGGAAACTCTTCTTGGGCCCTGAGAGACCTGTTATGGTCTTGGTTCCACACCCACTGTGAGTTCCAAATTGTCTGTGCCAAAGAACACCCCTTTAGCCTGTCTGTAGGTTAATGTAAAGGCACTCTGTTGTGGGAGACCTCAGACCAGCAACTTCTTTTCAGCTCTTCATCACAATCTCACCTTAATACATACTGGGCAACCGTAACTGTCAGTGCAAATTCCAAACTTTCAATTTTAGTATCTGAACTGAGTTAGATAACTTCATAAGGCATAATGGAGAATGGTTCAAAGACCTCCCCTCACGAACCACATAAGACCCAACTTAATCCTTTCATCTCTGGCACTTAGCTCCTACTTGCAATCATTCCCAGAGCCCAAACTCCTATTCCCCTTTCCTCCGAGTGCTCCCCTGACCCCTTTTAGGAGGATCCCTAAAGTCAAAAAAAGTCTCAACTGTGATGTCTCAACTGTGACGGTCTGTCACAAAGTTGACATGGAGCAAGAGCCATGGAGCAGGAAGTGAAACACATAACTGGGCAGACCTGCCTACTCCTCTACACCTAGTAAGCCACCAGACATACCATCAGCCCTGCCAACCAGTGAGTCCAGGACCAGTGAGTGAGTCTGGAGCCCATTTTAGAATGATCAGGGAATGCAGGGCAAGTTTCCACATGCAAGCTAACTTTTCTCTGTCCCTTGCCTGTGTGTCTTGGAGAGAGACAAGAGATAGCAGCTGCACAGTATCCTAGGCCTTCTGTTTCTACTGAGAACCCCCACAGTTTCAACTAGGTACCTCCTTTCTCTGACTGAGCTAGGATGATCTTTCCATTCTTGGAATTTCTTTGTCTTATATCTATTCTGCCTTTGTTTTGTCCCACTAAGCCTAGATTCTTTAGCTTATATTTTCATGGTTTTCTGCTTGATGGCCTCTAGGTGACAGGTACTTGTAATATTGGCAACTTTATGTCTTCATGAGAAAAAAAATTAATCTTTTTAAATTGTCGCCCCCCATCTGTAGACACACACATACAAGCTGGTTATGTATATGTAGATCAATGGGTTCAGTCTTACAGCAATCCAAATGTCTTTTGGGTATTCTATTTCTCTTTGAAATTGTGAACCAGATGCTGAATTCCACTGACATTTCTCAAAAACCTTTCTGGGGTTTGCTCCTTATGCAGGAGACTGACAGATAATTAGTTACCTTCTTTTTCTACAGAATTCTGGCACAGGTTCCAGCCTAGTCATCTGTACAGTTTCACTTAACCTTACTTAAAAAACATCCCAAAAACAAAAAAAAAAAAAACAAAACAAAACAAAAACCCCTCATGTTAATCATGTTGTTAATTTTTTAATACATTTTCCCTTTTCTGAAAAATAGCTCTTATTCTCACATAATATATCTAAATTACACATTCCCTTCCTCCTTCTCCTCCCAGTCCCTTCCTTCCCATCTAGATCCACCCTTTTTCTATCTCTCACTAGAAAAAAAATAGGAACCTAAAATGATAATGATGAAATAAAATAAGAGGAAACAAAAGCCAGTGCATCTGAATAGAACAAAAGCAAACAGAAGAAAAGGGGACCAAGAGAAGGCACAGAAAACATAAACACAGAGACCTACCCATTGGCATATTCAGGAATCCTTAGAAAACATAATATATGTGCTAGAACACTCTGCTTCCTCTTCTACAGGGTTCCATGAGCACTGATAAGAGGGATTTGATGGAAACATTGGTTTAGAGCTGTATATTTCTGAGGTCTCTCATTCTCTGTATAAGGACCATCCATGGGTACGAATATTTTCTCCCAGCTGCTGAAGGAGGAAACTTCTCTGACAACTGCTAGGCAAGGCACTGGTCTGTGAGTATAGCTTTAGGAGCCAACTCCATTGCTATTTATATTTTATTTATTTATTTTAGAGCAGTAGCATTTGGTATTACCTTATATCGTTGGGCTTCTAGTCTCAAGTCACCCAAGCAATGTCAGGTATAGGTTCTATCTCATGGAGTGAGCCTTACGTCGAATAAGATATTTTATGTCAAACTCTTAATGTTTCACACAAAGTTTCACACAAAGGTGAAACAATTATCACCTCTATACCACCAGCTGTGAAGGACTCAGTAGATGATTCTGAGCCTATGCTGGACAATGAAAAATGTCTCCAGCTCTTTAACAAAATAAATGGTCTTACACCTTTATGATCAACAACGGTGACCAGAAAATGAGGACAAAAAAAAAATCATCTTGCTAATGTCTATGGGAAAGCCAGCCAAAGATTTTTTTTTGTTTTTGTTTTGTTTTTTGCCATGGTTTTCCTGTCTGTTCTATTCCTCTAATAAGAACAGAAATGCCCAAACTCTTCTCTTAACGATGCCCTCAGTAAAATTATAATAGCACTAATGATCTCACTTTTAGATGTTTACAAACATTCTCTCTCCCACATAGAATGCTCCAAGAAAATCTGCTATCACCAAACAATTGTTTCGTGCTCTGGACCTTAGCCATCTGTGAAATTTTACTATGGGCCCCTTAGAGTCTTTATTGCAGTTGCTCTTCCTACACTGTCCCTTTGTCAGCCTGAAGCAGTTAAGAGAGGTCCATGCCCGCAAACCCTTAAGAGCAGTTTTCTGAGATGGGGACTAATCACAGGCTGCGGTACATGAACTCATCCCTCCTCTTGCTGTCAGGGCAGGCATGCTTTCAGTACTCAGAACTCAGCCATCTGGACTGAAGTCTTTTCTGCACTAACTATCACCTCTGTACCACCAGCTCTCTCTCATAATGCCTTCAGGAAATTTCAGATCAGCTGACCATCTGTCAGGACCAACTCAGTCTTTTGGCTGCTGCCATTCTGTAGGACTAGACCTGAGTACTTCTGAGGATGAGACTTGTACCTGCCTAGATAACTGTTGTTGACAAAACAACAACAAACAAACAAACCCTCTGTACTGGCTAGTTTTGTGTCAACTTGACACAGCTGGAGTTATCACAAAGAAAGGAGCTTCAGTTGGGGAAATGCCTCCATGAGATCCAACTGTAAGGCATTTTCTCAATTTGTAATCAAGGGGGAAAGGCCCTGTCTTAGTCAGGGTTTCTATTCCTGCACAAACATCATGACCAAGAAGCAAGTTGGGGAGGAAAGGGTTTATTTGGCTTACACTTCCATACTGCTGTTCATCACCAAGGAAGTCAGGACTGGAACTCAAGCAGGTCAGAAGGCAGGAGCTGATGCAGAAGCCATGGAGGGATGTTCCTTACTGGCTTGCTTCCCTTGNTCCCTTGGCTTGCTCAGCCTGTTCTCTTATAGAACCCAAGACTGCCAGCCCAGAGATGGTCCCACCCACAAGGGGCCCTTGATCACTAATTGAGAAAATGCCTCACAGCTAGATCTCATGGAGGCATTTCCCCAACTGAAACTCCTTTTTCTGTGATAATTCCAGCTGTGTCAAGTTGACACAAACCTAGCCAGTACAGGCCCCTTGTGGGTGGGACCATCTCTGGGCTGGTAGTCTTGGGTTCTATTAGAGAGCAGACTGAGCAAGCCAGGGGAAGCAAGCCAGTAAGGAACATCCCTCCATGGTTTCTGCACCAGCTCCTGCTTCCTGACCTGCTTGAGCTCCAGTCCTGACTTCCTTGGTGATGAACAGCTGTATGGAAGTGTAAGCCAAATAAACCTTTTCCTCCCCAACTTGCTTCCTGGTCATGATGTTTGTGCAGGAATAGAAACCCTGACTAAGACACCCTCCTAAATGCTATGGAGAAAGACTGGCTGCTAAGGACCTTTATCTCTTTGACCTGAGGTGAGGTATAATTCTTTACCTGGGTCCTCTATTTTTCTCCTGTTCCCTTCCTTTAATGCTCCATAGCTCCAACACTTCTCTTTATTCACTTTGGTGCAGAACTCCTTGCAGGAGGACTAGTCACTCTTACCTTCAATCAACGCCATACTTACTTCTTCTCACCTGCTCCCTACCTCTGTCTCTCCTGTCTCTCTCTACTCTTCCCCTCCTCTCTACCTTGTTTTGCTCTGTGACCAAACTATCTGTTTCCAGCCCTTTACTAATTATTTCTCAAATGTTTCTCCAAGGATGCATGACAACAATGGAGTGATCAATCACAGAAGGTTAAGTTAAAATTCTCCTCCTAATAAGAGACCAGAGGACCCCTTCTTCCTGACCCCTGGACTACCTCCTCCTGATAAAGACCCATCTCAGCAAGAAAAGGCTATGAGAGGATCAACGCTCCCACTCCCTTTTATAACTTTTAGAGGGTTAGGAACTATAAAGAGCATCTATTGTAAAATAGAGTTATTATGAGGTTATAGCTCCCCTTGCTCAAACTGTAATCAGTATGTCAGCCTGTCTGCCAAGAAAACCTGCCTTAACAGGTTACAAGGAGGGAGAAACTGTAAGCTTACACATAGGCAGCCCCGGCCATTGCATTTAACTTCTCATTCCGAAAACCTCCTATGAATACTCCAGGCTTCCTCTTTCCCCTTTCGCAGGCATCCCTTGAGTGTCTGTTCTTCACAGTTTTGAAGTGAACAGTGCCTTCTGCTGAAATCACACTGGTCACTTTCTGCCTTCTGTCTCTCTAGGCTGTCTGAGACATCTAACCGTTTTAAAGGTACTGCATATCCAGTTCCATTTACTTCAACTTGATCTTTCCACTCACGATTTTAAAGACTTTTATTTTAAATTATCTGTGCATGTGTGGTCTGTGTGGGTATATGCACCTAAGTGCGGTTGCAGACAGTGTCCAGGAGAGGGTGGCAGATACTCTGATACTGATGCTAAAGGTGCTTGTGAGCCACCTGACAGGCTTCCTGAGAACTGAATGTGAGTCCTCTGAAAGTGTAGCAACTACTCTCAACTGTGTGTCATCTCCCCAGCCATCATGGCTTCAAAGCTACATCTTAAATAGTGTTTCTACTCTATAGGCAAAATACCATTTGACACGAAAAACTTTCTGCCAAGACACTGTGAATCAAACCCAGGTTTCAACAGTTATCTGACAAGCAAATATTTTTAAATGCAACTTAGGTGTTTTTTAATCTAAAATAAATATGTGCACATTTTTTTGGTTATTTTATAATTCAAAAAAAATAATAGCCCATGAAATTTACGTTTAGGCGAACTTAAGACAAACTTCTAGCATTTACAACTTAATACTCATGGAATTGTGGGATATTTTCTCAACATTTTACAGCATTCTTCCTATCTCTTTTGCTGACAATTTTTTTTCAGGAAGTCTCCATGATGTGTTCATTCTCCAGATGTCAACACAATTTTCATAGAACTAGTTATTTTAATTACCCTGATTCAAGAGTTACTTTAATAATCTGACTGCAACAGTACAAGTGGCCTTCCTAGGCTTCATGAGCACACAGCGTGTATTATTATTATTGGTAATTTGGTTGCAAACCCAAGTGAAAGGAAGCACACTAGGAAATAAGTGTGAGTGTCACGCTGTCCCAAAAGCAAAAGGAAAACTAGAAACGTCTGGAAAATACAGTGTTCTGTGAAGTCCATTCTTCTAAAACGGTGGTGGGGTTCCATTTATCCACACACACCCCCACTTCAGCTGACAATGGATTAGAGGGCTGAAGTTATTGTAGAATTCTCCGCAGAACATTGTAGTTACTTTGTCTTCATAGTTTCCCACTTTCTCCCTAAAAAGTAGATGCTTCATACAATGCAGCAACCTCTGTCAAGACTATTCAAGTGCTAGAGGTTATAAAGCACCAGCTTTCACAAGGCATACAATTACTGTACAGTTATCTCAATCAGGCTTTCGATATTAAAATGATCAACTGATGATTTTAGACAATTTGGCTCGAATGTCTCTTCCCGACTCTATCAGAAACAGAGTGTATTTAGAAGGAAGATAAGCAGACTGAGGGAAGTGAGTAGCCTGTGTGCCTACCCAAGAGCACTTGGCGAAGAAGTCCGATATCCCTTTGAAGGAGTGGGGGATACTGACTCAGGACTTAGTAATAGTGTGGGATGTGATGCAGGGATAGGTGACTCATTGGGAAAAATTTTCTAAGCTATTTAAAAATAACTTCTTTGTTCACCTCATTATACCATAGATTTTTTTTTTTATAATTAGGAGAGCCATGTTCCTTGTTCATACATGAAAAATGAAGTATTTTCCAAAAACATATGGTGGACATTTAAAAAACATAATTTGTAAGTTTAAATTTGTAAGGAAAGCCTGAAGAAACTAAAGTGTATAACATTCCTCAATTTAAACGAAAACACTTTAGGCCTCGTGTTTTGAAGGATGCTTCATAGAAAACTAAAATTTGGATACATAAAGGTGGAAATTATGATTACATTTATAGTAACATTATTTAAAATTATTAATTATTCACCCTTAATATTGATGTATTATATTAATACATAGTATTAGCCTCACTAAAATTTTAAATTTAATATTGTAGCAAACACTAGTATAGTGTATTGAATGTTGTATGAATGTCCATGCACATTTGCACAAAATTAGTAATATGTGATAAAATTTTTATAGAGCTCACTTTACCAGCTGAAGCAAAGTCAACACTGAGATGAAAGTTTTATCGAAAAGCTCACCAGTCTCCATCTGACAGGGAGCAGACTAAGGTTGAAATTGACACCATGTGTTAAAGGTCGCCTTTCTGATAAGCACTCAATGATGTCCTAAGATAGCAAGTATAAAACCTCATTCCTCTCAAGGAGATCTCACAAGATTCCTATGGGCAGGCACAGATAGTGGTGGGGAAAGATAAGACCATGTGATCTTTTTAGAATGATAACTGGTGCTCACTGGGGTCACAGAGCTAAGGATTGTCAGGTCCATAGAGGGCTTGGACACTGTACCAGACTAACTCATTAAACTCCCTCTGTGCTCTGCAAAACATGGTCCAGAGCCTCTCAGGCATCCTAGCCCTTAACATCACACCAGATCAGGCAACCTTAAGCTCCGACACTGCTTAGATTCCTCAGAGATCAATTAAAATTTCTTGGGTAAAATGGAATATTATCCTTCTGTTTCTAAAATTAAACTTCCTTAAAAAAAAACATGGAAAAAGTGAGCAAAAACTTCTTTTTAAAGCTCCAAGTACAGTAAACTCTAGGACCTGGTGTTAAGAAAAATATACATTAAACATTTGATTTAGGCATGATAGATACTTGTTGCCAGGAAGTAAACACAAAATAACAAAGGAGATCCTGAAGAGTTTGAGATCCTGCATTGAAACTCACAGAGGTTTTTTTTTAAAGGACATGAACACTAAAGCATATGACATTTAGAGAACCTATTTGAAAGCTTTAAAAAATTACATAATTATACTTGAAGATAAAAAGTCTCAGGAAGAAACACTAAAATGTTGATTTTTCTACTTATGAGTCAGACACTTCAGGGCCCATTAGTTCAATGGTGATTTCCACAGAACCATTATGTTCTTCTCAAACAGCTGCTTAACAACAAGTGATTCTCATCATAAAGGAAGGCTTTTATTTTACTCTCTCTTTCTCTCTCTCTCTCTCTCTCTCTCTCTCTCTCTCTCTCTCTCTCTCTGTGTGTGTGTGTGTGTGTGTGTGTGTGTGTGTGTGTGTGTGTGTAAAATTGTATGCTTGCTATACACATGCAGGTACCCAGCATGACCAGATACCCTAGAGTCTGAATAACAGACAGTTGTAAGCTACCCCAAATGGGTGCTAAGGACTGAATTCCAGTCCTTTACAAGAGTAACAACCACACTTAACCACTGAGCAACCTCTCCATCCCCTTAAAGGAAGACTTTTGATCCTACCTCACACTGCACATAATAACTAATACAAAATGAAGCAGAGAATTAAGAGAAGTAACAGAAACTCAAGTTATTCAAATAAAATACATTATAAATATCTATCACTGTGTATTATGATACATTTTATCTGTGTCACTAAAATCACCTATCAAATAAAAAAAATCAAACTGAACTCTATAAAATTTAACAGTTTTTTTTTTTCTTCAAACGATGTCCTCGAAAGAATGAAGGGACACCCATGGAATGGGGTAACTCCTGTAAGTCATACACCTGATAAGAACCTGGCACTCTGGACATACAAAGAACTACTCTAACTCAAAAATGAAAAATAAACATAACTTAAAAATTAGCTAAGTGTCTGGAGCCATTTCTTGAAAGATGCAAGAGTAGACAGACAATAAGCACTTAAAGATATGGCTAGCAGCATTGAAAAGGGGACATGTGAATCCAAGCCACATCATACTTATGAGCACCATGGAAGATCTTGATTGGTCAGAGGGAAACCCAGACCTTCAGGCCCCACATCAAGATATATGAACTGAAGCAGCTACTGAGTAGCTGGTCAATTTGATACCTAAAACAGAATTTGATAGCTATTCTTGGTTGTCAACTGCATCCAGAGCCAACTACAAACCAAGCTGCTGGGAGCTGCAGTAGGGGATTTTCTTCATTAGATTTTTTAAGTAGGAAGACCCAGCCTGAATGTTGGTAGCTCCTTCTGGTGGCTCCCAGATAAAAGAACTTCTTGGCCCAGAGATCTTAGGTGGGCTTTCCTCTGTTCAGGTCATTTTTTTTTTCTCCTAAATACATTTTGTGGTTGTTAGAGTTCAGGAAGGGAGTTTCTAGCCTAATGATCCTCCAGCAAGAACTCTACCTCCTAACACTTCTAAAGCTCCCACTAAAGAACATCACCGCTGCCTGGGGAAATAAATGTTCAAACAAAAAGCCTGTGAAGGACACTTCACACCCAACAGTAATGCACAGCCTTTCCTTTCTGGGAATCTTTATAGCTCCTTAAGGAGTTTTATCCTAGATCACCCATGAAAACTAACCAACTAAAGACATGGAATTCTAGGGATAGGTAAAATATGAACCATCATTTAGTCCAACTGAGTGGAGGTTAGTATTGATTATCAACTTACCACAAACTGGAATCACCTGGGAAGTCTCCATGAAGGACTGTCTAGATTAGGTTTTCCTATAGTTATGACTGTGTTGATCTGTCTGGACATCCCTGACTAATATGTGAAGACCTGTCCACTCTAAGTGGCTTCATTACCTTGTTAAAGGACCTAGATTGAGGAGGAGGAGAGAAAGCCACCTAAACATTAAGCATGCATGCATTTATTTCTCTGTACTCTTGACTGTGGATGGGATATGACTAGGTGCTTCAAGATCCTGCCACTGTGACTTCCCTGAAATGGGGAACTGTAACCTGGAATTCTGAGCTAAAATAAACCCTTTCTCCTCTAAACTGCTTCTTGCCAAAGTATTATTTTTCATCACAGCAACAGAAAGAAAACTAGAACACAGTTTATTTCACAAATGAGGACTACTGCCATATAGTGTGGCAAAGATGTCTTGTGAGGTTTTGAAGGATATGGTGTTCACATTACTAACTCACTCACGGACACAAGTCAGCTTGGTCTTCCCCAGACTTTTTCAGTATTTGACAAATAGTAAACAGTCCAAATCCATATATGTTAATCGTACTTTAGCAATCCAAGCACCAGTATGGCAAAGAAGGTAGATAGAAGGATAGATAGAAGGATAGATAGATAGATAGATAGATAGATAGATAGATAGATAATTTAATCCCTTTATTTCCACTTAATTCTGTCTCTATTACACAATGCTGGCATGCCTTCATTAGTTAAAAATAAGGTTTAAGAAATATTTTAGTTCGATAACCGAGGCATTCATCTCCATTGTGTATCGTCCTAGTCAGAGAAATAATGATGGATAAATTTCTGAGCATGTTTTGATTTTTCTTTGAAACCATTTCAGACATATTCTGGAAGAACTGATTAGACCATGCCCAATTTTGTAAGAGCTACATTTTTCCCAGAAGCACCGTCCTTGTAGACATTTCATTCTTTATAAAAATCAATGCAAGAGACTAGACAGATGGCTTCATGAACAGGGCAGAGTTGGCTTTCCAGGGTTCACATCAGGAGCCCCACCATCATCTCTCAGTCTAGATCCAAGGGACCCCAACACCAGATCTACCCTCTGAATGTACTCACATTCATGTGCATGTGTGTGTGTGCAAACACACACAGTGAGAGAGAGAGAGAGAGAGAGAGAGAGAGAGAGAGAGAGAGAGAGAGATACACATCCACATGTATATACTTAAAAATAAAACCATATATCTTTAAAAATAAATACAAGTTTACATCTATATTTTCCAGTTTTCTTTGTGAAATAAGACAGCATCATAGTTTTAGACATTAGGTGAAAACTGATAATTTAGATAAATATAGCTTTCTTTCAACTCTTATGATCAAGACTCTTGGTTCTTCCATTTTTTTACATCAAAGTCACTGCAAGCTCTTATTACCAGCTATTTTCAGATTTTCTTAGATTTTGCATATCAAACAGATTCTTTTATCCCAAAAGCTATACCTTCATCGTTATTCAAATATTTTACATGTCCCAATGTGTTGTACTATATACTAACAACATTCAATTACACATAAGTAAAACTTATAGCAAGGAGGACTGAAGGACACAGAAAGCCCCACCCTCAGAGGAGAAGCTGTGGAAGGATGCTGCTGGGGGCAGAGTCCATTTGCTTAAGGGGTGTGGCTCCTGGCCTATCCAGACCAGTTGAGTGGATGGGTATGCACCCATGTGTATACAGGCGGCACTAACTAAACTCAATAGGCAGTAAAGTAGGTAGATAGGGAGGGAGGGAGAGAGGAATGGAGATAGATAGATAGATAGATAGATAGATAGATAGATAGATAGATAGATGATAGCTGATTAATGATGGATGAATAGATGGTAGATAGATGGATGATAGAGATAGATGAAAATATGAGAAAAATAACATGTGGAAAATATTTTGAAAGGTAAGAAGTGTTCAATTGGGGTACTAAAATTTTTAAAAGGTATAATCAATAACTAAAGAGATAGAAAGCAAGAATTTCTTTAGCCTGACAATATAAATCATGGAGCCAGTTTGAGTGCTCACTGGGGAGGGCAGTTGTCTGATAGCCTGAGCTCCATCCTTGGATCCACAGGGTTGGGGAAGGAAATCTACTCAGATAAGCTATTCTTTAACCTTAGATGCATTCCCCAACATGCAAATAAGTAATATGGATATAAATTTGAACACACACACACACACACACAGAGACAGAGACAGAGACAGAGACAGAGACAGAGCATGCTAAGGAAACCAAAGTGAACAGTCTCTCTCTCTGTCTCTGTCTCTGTCTCTCTCTCTCTCTCTGTGTGTGTGTGTGTGTGTGTGTGTGTGGCATCAGTGTGATAGACAGTGGCTTCCTGACTCAGTTACCAGTATCTTTTCATATGATACCTAAATTTGAAACACCATTTTGGTCTGTACCTCAAATGTTCATGTGCTAAACACTCTGGTCCACAGCCAATGGCATTGGTATGAGAAATGCACATGAGGAAGTATAGCTTAGTGAGACATCTTCAGTCAAGTGGGGATGTGCCTTGGAAAGTAAGATGAGGTGAGCCCATTCCTTTTTCTTCTATCGAAACACTAAGCAAGTAGACTACCTTATTACACAGCTCAAAAGAACAAAAACAAAAACAAAACAAAAAACAGGGTCAGCTCATTCTGGGTTGAAATATCCAAAACAATTAGGCAAAATAAACATAGTATCCTTTATACATTGATCATCTCAGGTATTTGTATTGGAAATAGAAAGCTAGATAGTGTATATATGTATAAATAAATATATATTCAGAAAATAGAAAATATAAAAACATTTCTAATTTAAATTTTCTTAATTCTTGTTTTATCATTTTGTTTTATTCTTTCAGTATGAGATTTCAACCTGTGACCTTGGCTGACCTGTGTAGACAAAACTGGCCATGAGGTTTCAGTGATATTACTATTGACCCGAGTCTGATTTTACAGTACTCACTGTTACACCCAACCTCAATTCATTTTATAAATGTAACTTTGGTTTTTAAAATATAAATACCATATAATAAAGAAAACTACAGTAATTCTGCATTCATAGGCATGGATGTAAAAAAAAAAAAGCTGGACAATATAAAGTCATCAACATATAAATGCCTATGATAGAGAGGAAGCAAAAGGACAACTTATCTGAGTAGATTTCCCTCCCCAACCCTGTGGATCCAAGGATGGAGCTCAGGCTATCAAACAACTGCCTTCCCCAGAGAGCACTCACACTGGCTCCATGATTTATATTGTCAGGTTCAAGAAATTCTTACCTACTCTCTCTTTAGTTACTGTTTATACCTTTTAAAAAAATTTAGTACCCCAATTGAACATTCTTACCTGTCAAAAATATTTTCCACATGTTATCACATTTTCTTCCCTTGTGCTACTTTCTCATATTTTTTCCTTCTTCCTCCTCAAAATATTTATTCCAGTAGCTTGTCTTCCAGTTTTTAATTACTTTGCTGTTTAAACTTTCTAACATTATCTGCTGAACTATGAGTTTTCCATTTCAGAATCCCAGCCTGATTCCCATTTGGTTGCTCTCATTTACTACACCCCTGTTGAAATCCTTCATGTTGTTATTTACTTAATCACATAACTGCTGCAATGTTAAAGCTTATTTCCCAAAATCCTAGAATGAAATTCTCACAATATTTTTATAGATTTTGGTTGTTATTGTCTTGTTTCTCCCTACACGTGTTCATTAGTGTTTCAACATACTGCGATTTTTAAGTTATGTAAGGATCTGAGGGCAATATTACTCTCAATTTTGATGTTATTTTTCTCATAAAACCTTGGTATAAATATTTAAGAAGGCATATTAATGAGGTAATACCATGATAAAATATGTTAATGTTCCCAGTATGAAGTACTCCAAGACAAGTGATATTTTCTGTTCAGTTTTGTTTTATCTTGGGACATATCAACATGTCTTTATATTTTAAGATTCTGTGGCACAGGGTGTTTTTTTTTTTTTTTTTATCTCATTTACTTCTTCAACTACCAAGCATCTTCTGACTAGGTGAGACTCAGTCAGACAGAGCAACCCATTCACAAACCATCTCCATACTTAATAACTGGACACTCGATGCAGTCTTCAAGGTCAAGTGCTATCTTCATTTGGGGCATCTAGTAGCAATTGAAGACAGCATCTCAGTGAACCATTTATTCAATGGAACTCACTGAGAGCTGAGGTACATTCCAGGTGTTACCTGAGATGGAGAATGAGTTAGGTTTATTCTAGTTCAGTGTTGTTTTAGAGTGTTTGTTTGGTAATCTTAGCTTTCAGTGCTATGAAGCTCTGGTGTCTAGTAGCCACGAAAGTATGAAGAAGTTAATGGGTTTTTGTTCTAGATACATACCTGCTTCTTGACCAGCTAAAAAAGAACAAGACTTGATAACAAAAGACACAACACCTGCCACCCAGCTGCTCTCTTGCTTATACTGAACTTTGTTTTCTCCAAGTTAAGGCTCTTTCCGTAACTAGCTGGAAGACAGATCTCAGCCTTAGCCAGGATCTGGCCGGCTGACTTTGCTTTGCCTTGCTTTGCCCTCTGGTTGGGTTCTGTGCTTGTCTTGGCAGGCCACACAAGTCTATTCATGGGGTAATCTCTCTCAGAGTGAGCTGGCTACAGAGATGTGGTGGCTGGCCACCAAGCCCTAAGGTCACAAGGCTTTATGCAGCTTCTGTTCTGCTTCTTCCTAACCTTCAATACATCTGCATGACCCACCTCATAATTCACTCCAACCACACAAGTCACAAATTGTTCCTGAACATCTTGCTTGATTATAAACCTATAAAAATTGTACCAAACTTTGGTCCTGATCTCTCTGGTAAAGAAAGTCCTATTCTGATACAACTCCTCTCAGCCATCCCTGAATTGTGCAAATCGTGTTAATCATGACATATGAAGGGAACTATATAGGGCCTGAATAGCTAATAACCCTGCCTTGACTTTACCCAATAGCATCAACCTATTCATTCATCTATTGACTCATTAAAATGTATTAAATATTTTTCCATTTTGAGAGATATACACGGCATTATCAATATATAATTGTTTCATGTATATTTATTACCTGAAAGAAATACCATATAGGGTTAATGAAATCTAAATTTAAAAAAAGAGTTAGTTTGGATTCACATATTCACAGTCAACAGATTTACAGAGAGAGAGAGAGAGAGAGAGAGAGAGAGAGAGAGAGAGAAAGAAAATTGAGTTTAGAGTTATCTATAAGATACCTGATTATCAGCTTCCACACAGTAATCTGTAGCTACAGCCATCTATGTGACTGAAAAGAACAAAAAACAAAAATACAAAAAAAAAAAAAAATCAAACACCCTAATAGTAGCATTATATCAATGATCAATGACAAGAAGTGAGCAAGTCATTCCGGCCAGGATATTCATGTTGACACAAAACTAACAAGGATATAGGGGCATTCATCCAGAGTATAAGTTCTTAGAAGGTAGAGATTTGTTTTCTATTTTATTTGAATTTTAATACTAAATAGCCATAATTACATTTATTTTTTGCAAAAATCTTAAGTTCCTTGTTATCCCTTTTCATTATACTCAAAAGCCAAAGCTCCTGGTTTGAAGAAATCCTGCCACCCTCCTTTGTTGTGTTTCTGAAGGTGCTGGAAACATTGTAGATCTCAATGTGAGAGTTTACACAGAAGGACCACCTGGCTCAAGGATGCAGCCATGAACTGGGTGACTGATGCTGTTGAGGAAGTGGTAAGGGGACAGACTTGAGATGTATTTATTAGTAGTAGTAGTAGTAGTAGTATTTATTAGATATTTTCTTTATTTACATTTCAAATGCTATCCCGAAAGTTCCCTATACCCTCCCCCCACCCTGCTACTACCCATCCACTCCCACTTCTTGGCCCTGGCATTCCCCTGCACTGGGGCATATAAAGTTTGTAAGACCTAGGGGCCTATGTCTTGTAAGGCTTGATAGAGTTAGATGTCAGGGAAAAGAAAGTAATATGGTGACTTCAAAAAGCTAGGGAGATTTGTAGACTAGAACACATATTTCATTTAGACACAGTGAACTTGACATTACCACTACCTGGAAAAGCTGTATTATCAACTGGATAAATGCAAATTAAAATCAAGTCAATGTTACAGCTAAAGATTTACATTTTGAAGGTCCATTCTCTCTCTCTCTCTCTCTTTCTCTCTAATTTAATTTAACTTACTTTACCTCCTGCTCATTGCTCCATCTTCCCAATCACCTTTTCCCATAATCCTTCTCCCATTCCCCCTCCCCATCTCCTCTGAGTGCTTCTTCTCCTGCTGAGGCCAGAAAAGGTAGCCGAGCTAGTAGAATATAACCCACATACAGACAACAGCTTTTGGGACAGTCCCATTCCAGTTGTACAGGACCCACATGAAGGCCAAGCCAAAGATCTACTACATACATGTGGGGGAGGGGAAACTATGTCCAGCCTGTATATGTTCTTTGGCTAGTTATTTGGAATCTGGGAGCCCCAAGGGTCCAGGTTAGTTAACTCTGTTGGTCTTCCTATGAATTTTCCATCTCCTTCAGTGCACACACAATTATAACATTTTAACAGAAAGAATTTTCTTTGAAATCCAGGTCCATCTCCAACTGCAGCATTACAATCTTGCCTTGCCAGAATACCAAGAGGTGAATGGCTTTAAGTAGTTCAGCAAAGCAATTCAATTTTTACCCCATACTTTTTGACTATGTTTTTTTTTACAACTTTTATTAGATATTTTCTTCATTTACATTTCAAGTGTTATCCAGAAAGTTCCCTATACCCTTCCCGCTCCCNGGCCCTGGCGTTCCCCTGTACTGGGGCATATAAAGTCTGCATGACCAAGGGGCCTCTCTTCCCAATGATGGCCAACTAGGCCATCCTCTTCTATATATGCAGCTAGAGACATGAGCTCAGGGGGTACTAGTTAGTTCATGTTATTCTTCCACCTATAGGGTTGAAGACCCCTTCAGCTCCTTGGGTACTTTCTCTAGCTACTTCCTTGGGAACCCTGTGTTTCATCTAATAGCTGACTGTGAGCTTCCACCTCCATGTTTGCCAGGCATTGGTATAGTCTCCCACGAGACAGCTATATCCGGGCCCTTTCAGCACTATCTTGCTGGCATATTTGACTATGTTTTATTCAAAAACAAACTAATGATACTCCACTCCAATATTTTTTCATAGTTCTCCAAACATCATCTGTCCTGCCTGGTCATGTGTGGGTTATAGATTCACTACACAATAACAGGGGAAAACTCTTTCAAAGGATATTTCTATAGATCTCCAAGGACACTCTGTGCTTTTGTTTGCTTGTCCATCAGTGCCAGAGAACATAGGGCTAGGAAAACTACTCAGTGGGTAAAGACTTGTGGTCAGTCCCCAGAACTTTCATCAAAAAGGCAGGCATGGTAGAGCATTCTCGTAATTGCAGGATTTGGAAGGTAGGATGTGGAGGTGAGTCCTTAGAGCTGGTAAGCCAGTTGACGTTACTGTTCCAGATCAAGGCTAATTTGAAAGTTTCAACATAAAATATTTAATAAAGTAAAATAGATAGGGACTGGAGGATCCAGATGCATTTCCCAGAACCCATACGGTGGCTTATCAGTTCAATTCTATGGGATCCTATGCCTTCTTCAGAACTCAGCAGGCACCAGGCACACATGCAACATATATACACTCATTCAGGTAAAACACTTATCACCATAAAATAAAGTGAATGTATTTAAAGTTTTTAAAATTAAGACAAACAGAAAGCAGGTAGGCAGCTCTTGAAGAAATACACCTAGGGTAACCAATGACCTCCATACATGCCCATGTCTGTATGTCTGTGCCCACCACACACACACACACACACACACACACACACACACACACACACACATGTACAGTTTTAAGGTTTTTATTCTTTGATAATTTCATACTTACATACAATGAGTTTAATAACTTTCACTTTTTATTCCATCTCACTTCCTTCTCCCACTGAAACCCTTCCTCCCAGCATGCCCCTCCCGCTTTCATGACCTGGCCTTACTCTCACAAATTCACTGCAACTATGCTGATTTTCACAAGATCCGCACAAGATCGGACACATCAACATCTTATTGTGAACTGGTGGAACTGGTGGTGTGGAGCCAGGGGTTTCGGGTGAGGAACCCATGAGTCCCAACCCTCACTTAATAAATTATTGATACTGAATGGTGGCCATGGGGCTGTCATTTTCTTTAGTGATGTAGCCACTGGTACTCCACTAAATAACCTCCCTCCTACGCTCATCTGGTCAAATTTGGTTGGTCACACACAAAAGGAAGACATGCAAGGCCTTTCTCCAGAGTTGAAGCTAGAAAAACATTGGCTTAATATCTTTCTTCATGTGTCTTTTTGCCTTTATTCCATCCTCCCTTATTATGTAATATGATCTGTTCTTCATCTCCTTTCTGAACATTTTACTTGCACTTAATACCTTTGTATGCATATGTGTGTATGATTGATTTTACATAATAATAAGTCACATTTTTTAAAGTAAAAGAAAATAAGAGCTAAAATTGGTGAGAGAGAGAGAGAGAGAGAGAGAGAGAGAGAGAGAGAGAGAGAGGATGTGATCAATACTATCTCTAGCTGGCTAAGAAAGCATCACTTTGTGCCATTGCTGCAGAGTGATCGGGGCAAGCTGCTTATGCTCACTACAATCAAAAGCCAATCTGCTGTTGGCATCTGGTATTGCATGTGCCAGTCCTCAAGTCTCTGAAAATCACTCCTGAAATCATAGCCTTGCGTGCTGTGGGTTTTCAATATGATTCTCTCTGTAGCTCTGCTCATCCTCCAACAGTCCAAGTTGTTGGAACAGTAAAGGACGCCGGGCTACTAGTAGATAGACAGGAACTGCATACCCTCTGTCAGACTTAGGTGAGTCCACTGACACAGTGATTTCAGTTTCTTTACCAATGACAAATGGTTCCCTGTGACTTGGGAGCCTGGAAGAGCCAAGTGCGTTGCATAGAAATTTCAGGTTTGCCAAGTTCCAGATTCAGCATCATGTCTCTGCCTGGATCTCTCCTTTTCAGCAAGCATATTTTTAACATGTATTTACTTACTTTGCATGTGTGTGTGTGTGTGTGTGTGTGTGTGTGTGTGTGTGTGTGTGTGTCCATGGAGGCCAAAGAAGATGTCAGACCACCTAAGACTGAGTAACAGGCAGTTGGGAACCATCTGCTCTATGTGCTGGGAACTGAACCTAGGTCCATTACATGAGCAGCCAGTAAGATATCTTTCACCTCATCTTGTATTTTCCAAGAATGCTATACATTTTCATTTACACTGAAAGTTCACTGGTGTTGAAATTTATAGGAATCTTTTAGCCCTGCCATTTGACCACAAGTATTCATATTTAAATATAAATATCTATTTTGTAAAATGTATTTTTTTCTTGTTATGTGTATGTGTGTGTTATGGAGCTGTGGGCATGTGTATTCTAGTACACATGGAGGTCAGATGCATTTAATTCTCTGGGGCTTGACTTATAGGTTGTTGTGAGAAGCCATATATATGACCTGCAATTAGACTCCCATCTTCTCTAAGAACACTAAATCCCTTAAACTACTGGGTCATCTCTCCATTCCCCAGGCTGTCCAATATTTACAAATATTACAGTGGGACAGAGTAAACTTCAGGACTACAGAAGACACAGACAAATTTGAGAATGAGATTTAAATCCACATACATGTAGAGCATGTATTATCAAAGAATTTTAAAGGAATGTACCACCAAGCCAACTAAAAACTATGTGCTGTGATGCTCCATTCAAGTTATTCTTCCAAACATGAGGAGTCCTAAATTAAACATAGCACTGAAATCAACAAGCGGACACCAGAGATTGTTGTTTTATATAATATAGTGGTGTAAATAGTCATTAGATTTCCCCAGCAGTTGACAGGCTACTTTCAGGAGCTTCTCCATACTCTAAGATCCCAATACAACCCAAGAAAAATTTGTATATATGCTGAAAACCAAATATGTACATAATCCATAAAATAGCCTTACTTATTTCATCCATCTAGAATAAAAAAATATCTTAAAACATGAAACTTATTCTTCAAGCTAGAAGGTAATATAACCACTGAAAGTGTTACTAAATATTTAGTAAAAATGCTCTCTGGGGGATAACTCGGTACAAAGTGTTTGCTTTACAAGCATCAGGACTTGAGTTTGCTCCCCAGACATGATATAAAAAGTTTCCAGTGAGATACTGCTCACCTCTAATCCCATCACTATGGAGGGAAATACAGGAAGATTCCTGGGACTCAGTGGTCAGACAGCTTCTGAACTTGTAAACTCCAAGGCAATGAGAAACCTTGTCACAGGAGTAGACAGTGCATCTCAGGGTGACATCTGAGGTTGCCTTCTGTTCCCACACACTCTTCCATAGCACCTGAATATACACATGTACAGAAGAATCTGCATACACAGGAGCATACTCACACATGCACATACAGAAAATAGAAATAAAATAGTTTGTATGGACCAGAAGAGACGGCTTGGTGATGATGGGCATTTACTGATGCTTAACAGAATTTCAGATCCATTCCAAGCACATATCAATTAATTAACAGTGGCTCAGGACCACTTGTATATCCAGCTCCATGGGAAGGGAAGGGTCTGTCACACGTATGGCTTTTGAGGACACCTTTATTCCTGTGCACATACCTACATACAAAAATGCACATAAGTACAAATGAAATAAATCTTTAAGATGTTACTTATTTAATTATGTGAGTGGAGTGGAAGATCATTATGTTCACAGCAGTGCAAGATGCACTTTGAGGAAAGAAGAGCACGTATGGATGCCCTGGGGCTGGATTCATAGGTGTTTTGAGCCATCTGATGTGGGTGCTAGAGACTGAACCCAGTTCTTCTGCTACAGCAATGTGTTCTTTTTTTTTTCAACTTTTATTAGATATTTTCTTCATTTACATTTCAAGTGTTATCCAGAAAGTTCCCTATACCCTCCCCGCTCCTGGCCCTGCTCCCCTACCCATCCACTCCCACATCTTGGCCCCGGCGTTCCCCTGTATTGGGGCATATAAAGTCTGCATAACCAAGGGGCCTCTCTTCCCCTTGATGGCCAACTAGGCCATCCTCTTCTATATATGCAGCTAGAGACACGAGCCCAGGGGGTACTAGTTAGTTCATGGTTATTCTTCCACCTATAGGGTTGAAGACCCCTTCAGCTCCTTGGGTACTTTCTCTAGCTCCTTCTTCCTTGGGAACCCTGTGTTCCATCTAATAGCTGACCGTGAGCTTCCACCTCCATGTTTGCCAGGCATTGGTATATTTTCCCCCCGAGACCGCTATATCCGGGCCCTTTCAGCACCATCTTGCTGGCATATGCTATAGTGTCTATGTTTGGTGACTGATTGTGGGATGGATCCCTGGCAGCCACAGTCGTTGGGTCCATCCTTTGGATTGAGCTGCACAAATGCTCCCTTTAACTCTTTCAATGTGCAGCAATGTGTTCTTAAGTGAGTCAGCTTTATAGATGCTGAAAATATTTAATAGGTTACCATGCATACACATTAGGATCAGTTTTATATCATTTTACCATATTCATTCTAGTAATTCACCTCCGGAAGGGCTTACACATCTCATAATTGTCAACATATTTACGGAATACATTGTATATTCACTGGTGATTTAGCACAGAGAAACAATGGACCACAAGCACTTCTACCCATAGTGACCATGCAAATACAGTTCCTAGAGATACATCCAAGAGCTGTGCGGAGTGGTAAACCATGCTGTGAGGGAGATGCTCTGAAAGAGAGGAGATCACAGCAGAGGGTGAGGAGATGTCCTGGGTGGTTAGGAGCAGCAGGACACATATGACTGTGACCTGAACATGGACAGTAGGCTACTTGGAGAAGGGCTACAAGAAGCAATCAGTGCAATAACATTGTTGAAAAAGACTTAAGGAGACCTTGTTCAGTGGGTGCTAAGAAATGAAATGAAATGAAAAAGTTAAAGATGAAAACAAAAATAATATAACACTTTCACTTATTTTGTTGCTAGATTTAGTAAATCTTTTTGAAGTACTGAATTTTAAGAGTTGGATGACTTAATATAATGCTAGAAGGATAGTGTAATGGTAGAAAATACTGGGCATGTGACAGTCTATATACTTGAACTGGCATCAGAATACACTGAGAATTAAGAATAAACATTACAGGCCATATAAGATGAACATGTGGAATAAAAGCTGACTTATTATCGGCTGTACCATAGACTGTTTTAGGAAGTTTTAGGATACATAATTCTTCTTCTTTATGTAGCCAATATTTAAAAAGGACTTATTCTGTTTTTATTTATGTGAATATCTCACCTCGCCTCCTCCTCCTCCTCCTCCTCCTCCTCTTCTTCTTCTTCCTCTCTCTCTCTCTCTCTCTCTCTCTCTCTCTCTCTCTCTCTCTCTCTCTCTCTCTCTACCTGTGTGTGTGTATACATGGGGGGCATGTTTGCACACATATGCACATGTATACAAGTCCTGTAGAGTTCAGAAAAGGACACCAAATCCCCTAGAACAGGAATTACAGAAGTTTATGAGGCACCTGACATGGGTGCTAGGAACTAAATATGGATTCTTTGGAAGAACAACACATGCTCAGAACTACTGAACCATCTCTCTGGAATCCCCTAACCAAGTATCTCTAACAGCACTGATATATTGTCCCAGTCCATTGAGTTTTGAAATACTTGATTAATACCAACTGCAGCGAAAACTATAACTGTTAAAAAGTACAATATGTCCCTCGTGTCAGATACCTCCAAACAGCACTCTCTTGTGTTTATAAAGTCCTTATAAGGGGGAATCATATCCACATGCTTGTGTTCAATTAGCTGTATATCGCTGTGTACTTTGTCTTCACGGCTTCTCTGCCATAGTGCCTCAAAAAAACACTGGCTCGCTTCCAGTTAGTATAAGAGATTAACTTTATCAGAGTCTCTGAACAAAGGCAGAAGCCGATTCATGTGACTGTGGTCAGAGTACCATAGCCAATAGAAAATGAAAAAAAAAAAAAAAAACTAACAAAGAAACAAAGGCTGCCTCATTCTCGGTGAAAGGCCTGCACATAAACACAGCAAGCTTTGGCAATAAAATAAAATAAACCTGGCAGAGTTACTTGAATGTGGTCACCAACATCAATTCCAGCATTTCCTTTTATGGGACTGGTGCAGTGAATGCTGATTAGATAAAGAGCCAAGTGCCATCAGGCCTTAGGAGAAAACATTTTCCATCATGGATGATGAAAGACTACTAGAGTGTAAGATCCGATCTCTAAGCAGGTGACTTACAGGGAAGCAGAATGTGTCTTTCTATAGCTGGTGTCTCTAACATTTTTCTAGCTAGTGGGCTTTTTCTTGAATAGGAATTGACCACTGGGTAGGAATATTAGTTACTGCCTTAAGTTGAAAGAGGGGTGTCTTGGCTATCTCCTTCATGCATGTCTCTTGGTCTGTAGAAAGGTCACTCAACTGCTTACTGTTTAATTTCACACAGCAATGGGAAATACATACATGAGACCAAGTAGAGAGAGAAGGAAGGAGACACGGGTGGTCCCTTCCCTCAGGAGAAAGAACTAAGCACATATTTCACATTTTTTTCAAAGACTTCATGGTTGTACATGCAAAAATTGAAGTAATGCTTAGATGCAGAAAATTTCTAGGGAACAAACTGATTTTTAAACGTGTATTAACATATCCAAAGCAAGATTTTTACTGTTTTCTATACCCTCAGCATGAATGCTTCAAATAATGCATCTTCGTGTCATTTTATAGTGCTTCTTTTTTTTCTTGTATGTATATTGTAATATTTTTGGATGGTACAGATCAGACATTGTAACCACTGCTTATAATGTTTTTCAAATTGAGATGAGAACTCTAAAATATTTGCTTCTGAAACTGTCTATAAAAGTTCCTTGTGACACATCAGAAACTTTCTTTTTATTTTAAATGCCTATGCTGATTTGTGTCTATCAAGAATTATTAGATATGCAAAAACATAGTGAGTTTTAATTTGAGACACCTGTTTTGTACAGAAATACCAATGACAGGGATCTATCTGTCTAATGCAGTGGTTGTCTACCGGCCGGTTGTAACCCCTTTAGGGGGGTTACATATCTGATAACCTGCATATCAGATATTTATATTACAGTTCATATCAGTAGCAAAATTAGAGTTATAAAGTAGCAATGAAATTATTTTATGATTGGTGGGAACCACACCATGAGGGGCTATAGTGAAGGGTTGCAGTATAAGGAAGTTTGAGAACCACTGCTCTATGAAATACTGAGGATTAGCGACCCTGCAGCTGTGATTCCCAGGACTCTGGCTGTCTGCATACACCACTAACACTGTCTTATCTTGTATTTTACTTTTAGAAGAACTCACATGATATGCACTCACTGATAAGTGGATATTAGCCCAGAAACTTAGAATACCAAAGATGCAATTTGCAAAACATATGAAACTCAAAAAGAAGGAAGACCAAAGTGTGGATACTTCTTTCCTCCTTAGAATGGGAAACAAGATACCCATGGAAGGAGTTACAGAGACAAAGTTTGGAGCTGAGATGGAAGGAAGGACCATCCAGAGACTGCCCCACCCGGGGATCCATCCCATAAACAGCCACCAAATGCAGACACTATTGTGTATGCTAGCAAGATTTTGCTGACAGGACCCTGATATAGCTATCTCTTGTGAGGCTATGCCAGTGCCTGGCAAAATCAGAAGTGGATGCTCACAGTCATCTATTGGATGGGAAACAGGGCCCCCAATGGAGGAGTTAGAGAAAGTACCCAAGGAGCTGAAGGAGTCTGCAACCCTATAGGAGGAACAACAATATGAACTAACCAGTATCCCCCGAACTGTTGTCTCTAGCTGCATGTAGCAGAAGATGGTCTAGTCGGCCATCATTGGGAGGGGAGGCCCTTGGTCTTGTGAAGATTATATGTCCCAGTACAATGGAATGCCAGGGCTAGGAAGTGGGAGTGGGTGAGTTGGGGAGCAGGGTGGGGGAGGGTATATGGGACTTTCAGGATAGCATTTGAAATGTAAATGAAGAAATTTTCTAATAATAAAGAAAAGATAAGAAAATAATTCTACCATGAATGCAGTATCACTCTTCTATAGTTCTGATGTACAATGTCCAGTACCATAAGGACTGAGATATAATAGAATAGATTCTGAAGGTAATTGTGGGGGTACTTATCCTTCCTATCAGTTAAAGTAAATGCTTTGTCTTTTACAGCAATGTGAAAAATACTTTACAGATGAAAAGGTTAAGACACTTAAAATCTTATGACAAATGACAATTAGATCTAGCTCCCCTTTAAAATATACCTTTAAAAGTATTTTAATTCTGTGTATATATGGGGTGTGTGGTCCTGTGCATGTGTGTGTAGGTACCATACAAGCCATAGACACTAGATATCTCTGGAGCTAGAATTGCAGGATGTTGTGAACTGTCTGGTTTGTGTTTTGTGAACCAAACTGAGGTCTTCTGGGAGAGCAATGTGCACTCTTAATCACTGAGCAATCTACCCATCCCCCAGTCAATCTACTTTCAGTAGAAATCACTGCACAGTGGCATTATGACTAGATTTTGAGGTTATAAGAAGTTCTGTGTCTTTGTTGTGGGTGCATAATTCTAGGACATCAAATGGTGTTTTCAAAGATTAATATTAATTGGCTATGTGATAGAATCTAGAATCACAGAAGAAACAAACTTCAGGATGTGCAATGAGGTATTTTTCTAGATTATTAGAGTGGGAAGACCACTCTAAACATGACCAGGAGCACTCTAAGGACTGCTGTCCAGGGCTGCATATAAAGGAGACAGGCCATTGAGGACAAGGATGAATCTCTCTATGTCCTTGATTGGATACAATGTTCCCAGTCACCTGGATACGATGTTACCAGTCACCTCTTCATTCTCCTAATCTCATGAACCTTCTCTGCCATGATAGACTGCATCGTCAAACTCTGGGCCAAAATAAACTCTTCTTAAGATACATGTGTCAGTCATTCTGTCACAACAATGAGAAAGCAACTTAAGTTTTCTAGCTTATGGGCTTTAGTAGCATATAAAACAATATTTAGAATTGAGTGTCTAACTAGTTGAGGAGATATGTGACTAAACTTATTTTATCTTATTAAGATACTAAGAATGTCATCATTAGTTCTTTGCTCTATCAGACTGAAACTTGATCACCTCACTATTCCAGTTTATATGTGCCAGTTGAATTATACAGTCTAAGTTATCTGTTAATTCTCATTAATAATGGTGCTTTGCCCTACAATGTTCAATATCATTGCAAAGATGTTGTCATTTTTCTCTATCAATATCTTTATTTCAATTCTTCAAAACACAGTTCCTGAGATTCTAGCCCATGTCACGTATTGCTGGATCTTTTCATTAAAAATGAAAGGTGTCCATCTCCAGATCTATTTGTATTTCCCACATAAATACACAGAATGTTACTGGGTGTACATAGATCCAACATGACTGTGATTCTAAAAGTTTTAGAAGATGGTTACTCTATTTTAAAACCTTAAAAGTGCCAATCTAATAGCATGCAATAGAGGATTGTAAGTTAGCACCAGGCAAATGTTAATAGTCTCAGAAAATATTCTGCAGTGGTTAGTTATCATTGTGAGACAAATTCAAGCATTTGCCTAAGGCTTGGGGTCTGTCATAGATCCACTAGGGCTCTCAGTGAGCCCATCATTAGAAACATCCCACTGATATATTTCACCATGGGCAGATGTTCCCTCACACCAAGTTGACAACAGATTTATTCATGTCAAGCTTTATTTGTATAACCATCTTGCCCAACCATATGCATAACTGTTTTATCTGTAGGAGTTATTAGCTCGTTTACATTATTCTCAGGATGGTAGAAAGCTAATAGGAAAGAAACAGCTCTTCTAAGTGTGTCCCAGGTGGTCAGCACTAGCAGTGTAGGACTTGAAACTCAGAGAGAACATTATATATGGGTAAATCTCTTAAGATCTGCTGATTGTTACCCTTAAGTACCTAGGGTATTTTTTTCTATCAACCTGAAGCTTTGCAGTTCTTTTGCCTGAGTGGAAATGTGTTCTTCCTTTTGTAAAGTATCCCAAGCATTAGTTATCTTTTTCATTTATTTATTTGTTCACTTTATATCTTCTTCTCCCCCTCCTCCCAGTCCCACCCTCATACCCTCATTTCCTGATTCTCCCTTCTTCTCCTTCTCTTCAGAGAAGGGGCACCGCCCCCACTATGTGTACCAACCCACCCTGGTCCATCAAGTTGTAACAGGACTAAGTGTAACCTCTCCCACTGAAGCTAGAAAAGGTAGCCCATCTAGAGAAAAGGGATCCAAAGGCAGGCTACAGAGTCAGAGATAGGCCATACTCCACTTGTAGGGGACCCATATAAAGACCAAGCTGCACATCTGCTATATATGTTTAGGGGACTGAGGTCCAGCACATGCGTGCTTTCTGGTTAGTGGTTCAGTCTATGCGAGTCCCCATGGGCTCTGATTAGTTTACTCTGTACATCTTCTTATGGAGTCTTTGATTCCTCCAGCTCCCTCAAACCCCCCTCACACTGTTCCACAAGACTCCCCAAGATCCAACTATTGTTGTTTGGTTGTGGGTCTCTACATTTGTTTCCATCAGCTCCTGGATAAAGACTCTCAGAAGACAGTTATGCTAGGCTCCTGTCTGCAAACATTGCAGAGTATCATAATAGTATCAAGAAAAGATATTGAACAGAGACTGAGGGAATGGCCAACCAATAACTAACCCAACTTGAGACCCATCCCATGGGCAAGCACCAGTCCCTGACACTATCCATGGGCAAGCACCAGTCCCTGACACTGTCCATGGGCAAGCACCAGTCTCTGACACTATCCATGGGCAAGCACCAGTCCCTGACACTGTCCATGGGCAAGCACCAGTCCCTGACACTATCCATGGGCAAGCACCAGTCCCTGACACTGTCCATGGGCAAGCACCAGTCCCTGACACTGTCCATGGGCAAGCACCAGTCCCTGACACTGTCCATGGGCAAGCACCAGTCCCTGACACTGTTAATGGTATTTTCCTAAGCTTGCAGACAGGAGCCTAGCATAACTGTCCTCTGAGAGGCTCCACCCAGCAGCTGACTAAAACAGATGCAAATACTCAGTGCCAAACATTAGACAGAGGACTCTTACGGATGAGTTAGGGGAAGGATGGAAGGCGCTGAAAGGGAAAGGAACTCCACAAGAAGACTAATAGAGTCAACTAACCTGGACCCCTGGGAGCTCTCAAGACTGAGGAAGGGGACCAACAGCACATATGTAGTGGACATGCAACCCAGTATCCATGTGTGTGCCCCAACAACTGTATCAGGTATGATACCTAAGACTGCAGTCTGACTGGAATCTTTTGCCCAATAGGGCTGCATTGTGAGAGAGAATACACCTAATCCTACAGACTTGATGTGCCAGGGTAGGAGATACTTGGGGGGAGATCCCATCTTCTCAGAGGAGAAGAGGATGGGGAGGGAGAAGGGGTGGAGCAGCATTGGGGCTGTAAATAAATAAATAAATAAATAAATAAATAAATAAATCAGGGATTGGCTCTCAAATAACAAGGAGGGTCTAAGGGAGGATGCTTGAATCTGAAGAAGAAGAAGAAGAAGAAGAAGAAGAAGAAGAAGAAGAAGAAGAAGAAGAAGAAGAAGAAGAAGAAGAAGAAGAAGAAACAAAATAGACATCATAGACTTTTGAAGTAGAAGGAAGGAGAGAACTGGTTGGGAGAAGGAGTGGGGAGGGGAACAGGGGTAGGAATAAGGTATGAGAAGTGTAGGGTGGAGGGAGAACTGAGAGAGATAATGGAAATGGTAGGGTGGAATCTCCTAGGATGTGAAGGGCTCCTGAGAGTTTACAGGGGTGATTCTAGCTGAGACTCCTAGCAGCAGAAGATATGGAACCTGAAATGTTCACCTCCTGTCACCAGGTGGGACTTCCAGTGGAGGAAAGGAGACACTAATATACCCAAAAACCTTTAACCCCAAATCTGTCCTGCCTACAAGATGTGCAGGGACAAAGATGAAGCAGAGTTTGAGGGAATGGCCAATCAATGGCTGGTCTAACTTGAGACCCATCCCATGGGAGAGTAGTCAGTTATTTTTAAAGAGTTATTTCCTGATTTATTCTTCGCATGTATATATGTATATGTTCTATTGCTGTGAAGAGACACCATGATCAAGACAACTTACACAAATTTTTTTTTAACTGGGGGCTTGCTTACAGTTTCAGAAGGTAAGTATTCCTAATTCTTTCTAACCAGTCTACCAACTGGTAACCAAACATCCAAATACATGAGCCCATGAGGGCAATTTTCATTCAAACTGCCAGTCCTTGGAACTTGAATTAAAATAAGTTTTGAGTTGTGATTCCATCCATCCATGGGAGCTGGGAACTGAACCCAGGCCTTCTCCAATTGAATTAAGTGCTCTTAACCCCAAGCCACATTTCCAGCACCATTGACATTAGTTAGTAAGTTAAAATGTGTACTGACAGCATGCTTTTAGCAAGAGTAAAATGAGTCATAAAGTTGTTTAATGGGTCTACTATTCACTTATATTTGCTAATGAAACAAGGGCAGACAGTTTAAAATGAGTGGTTTTGCAATAAATATTACATAGTATGCTCATATCAAAAGTTACATATTGTATATATACTGAGAAGTAAGCTCCTATAAGCTATTAGGGTTTTAATTTGCAAATGAAATTTTAAGTGATTATAATATAATCAGAAATTTAACATATTTAATAACAAAACTAGATTATGTTATTAATTAGAGGCAGCTGGGTATAAATGGGCAAATTGTGGGTTTTGTTTAACCCAAGGAAAGATTCCGTCTACGATGGTGAATCTTCACAACAACTTGACTTGATAGAGAATCACCTAGAAAACATGGCCATGATTATCTGTGAGAGCATCCTGACATCTGTAGAGAGACTTAAATACGGAGGGAAGATCACCCGCATATGGGCAGCTCCGTCCAACAGAGTGGGATTCTGGATTGAGTGAGAAGGCGAACTGGAGACTAGTGCTTCTTTCCCCTGCTAAGTGAGTGTGAGCATCTTCTACAAGATGCAGCAGTTAGGACTTCCCTCTTACCCTGGACCTTACC
>LR749494.1:1101584-1104084 GCA_902729485.2 Mus minutoides | reverse complement strand
AATGAACCCATACACATAAATTCAGCCACACAACTGCAAGTATGTGGACATGCACACACAGGAAAATATAAACTTTTTCTTAAAGAAGATGTTTGTGTATGGTATTCTGATTATCAGTAGCGTTTCTGACAAATTCTTGGCCCCTATGTAAGTGAGGGCACAATGGATTTCACTTATCCAAACACCACGGTATATAATGTGAAAATTGAATAGGGGGTGTTCATGTCCAAGGATAGTGAATCACATAAAAGGCCAAGAGATACTAGCATCATATAGAAAATTAACATTAATGTACTCTCAACGAAAAATGGTACTTTACAAAAAAAATATATACCTATTTTTCAAGAGGCAAGATTTCAAAATACAGACCACAGTCATGTGGACTAGAAAGTTTTGATTAACCACCTTGATGCAATTTCCCATAAGCTCTTCATATTGAAGCTTTTCCTATTTTCTTTTATTTAGGGGGAGAGGTGGGACTTGTTTCCTCTTTCTTTCTTTCTTAGTTTATCCTCCTCTAATTTAAATTGTCATCCTTCTTTTTAATGTTTTGTTTTGCTGTATATTCAGTCAATGTTCACACTAACTGCAAAAATACTGGAGGAATGCGTTGTGCTCTCCTATGTTTTGTGCATCTTTGCATATTTGCCTCTGAAAAGTCCATTTTTCGGGATAGCATTTGAAATGTAAATTAAGAAAATATCAAATAAATAAGTAAATAAATAAATAAATAAACTGACCAAGCAGTAGAAACAGTACCTCTGATAAAATTCTTGTGCAGTTGTGTGTGTGTGTGTGTGTGTATGTGTGTGTGTGTGTGGTGCTTGGTGTTTGGTATATATGCATGTGAGGGTGGCTTCACCTGTGCATCTAGACACAAGGCAGAGAAGGATGTAAGGTGTGCTGCTCAATCAGGATCTATCTTCTTCCCTTGAGGCAGGGTCTGTCAGTGAACATGGAGTTTGGATGGCAGTCAGCAAGCCCATCCTTCTGCCCCCACCTCCACCCCAGTACTGGGATCACAGGCTATATCACATTACCAAGCTCTGTTTTTAGAGCTAAGCCTTGCCATCGTTCGAAGATACTGCACCATGCTCAGCAAATGAGGAAATGTCCTCATTGCCCATCTACATTTGAGAAAGATAAATTTTCTCATGACCTCGGCTCTTTGGGCCAAACATAATCTTTTCAAACCTCTTAGCTGTCCATCACAGGACTTAAGATGGTCATCTGAATAAAGCTTGCTGTGTGCAATTGTCAAACATTACCTTATCCATTTATACTTTTGACCTAGATTTTGGCAAGCAACTTGTTTACTCATAACTACCACACCTATGTGGCTATTGTTCGCACACCTGAGTGTTTATGTTGTGAATGCAGGTATGCTATTGTGGCCCGGGTTATTTTGTGAAGAGTTCTAAAGAGTGCTCCCTATGCCTTGCTGTTTCTCAAATATATTCCCCTTAAAATATAAACACGTAGCCCTTTTAAAGACTTCTTTGTATTTTCTTCATAGTTACATTTTTTTTCTGAAATTTCCCTTTATTTGTTTGTATCAAGTTTCATGTGACATTAAAATACCTTTCAGTATTTATATCACTGGATGATGGTAAAATTGTCATCTAAAGCTCTTTGGACACATTGAAAGCTTTCACCCAGGCAATCCCATTTTAAAGACTCGACAGATGTAAAAGCCATGCAAACCCACCCTATAGTTAGGAAATAGCACCTCCTAAGAGTGGGCCAAATCACCATCCAGTTTTGTTCTTCCTTTCCTCATGCAGATATGAGAGTGTACTGGGGGACAATTCAGTATCTTTACAATGATTAAGTACACGACTATGTGTGATGTATGTGTGTGGTCGTCTAATTTATATTGTGCATAGGTCTGCAAGCATTAAGGGCCAGAGAAAGATGCTGTGCTCTGTTCTGTAATTCTCTGCTGTATCTTCTGAGGCAGACCGTCTCATTGAACCTGGAACTAGGCTGGAAGTAGTGAGCCACAGTAATCCTCTGGTCCCTGACTGCACATACTGCTGGGTCACAGGATTGAATTTGGTGTGGAGGATGGTATTCAAGCCTCATGCCTACACAGCAAGTTCCCGTATCCACACAGCCATGTCCTCACCCCCAACAAGTGACTTTTAAACAAGGCCTTTAAGACTCATTTTTTCGAACTCACATAACATGTACTCACTGATAAGTGGATATTAGCCCAGAAACCTAGAATACCCAAGATACAATTTACTAAACACACGAAACTCAAGAAGAATGAAGATCAAAATGTGGCCACTTCGCCCATTCCTAGAATTAAGAAAAAAAGCACACATTGAAGGAGTTACAGAGATCATGTGTGGAGCTGAACCAAAGGATGGACCAACCAGTGACTGCAGCAGCCAGGGATCCATCCCATAATCAGCCACCAAACATAGACACGATTGCATATGCCAGCAAGATAGTGCTGAAATGCCTTGATATAGCTGTGGGAGGCTATACCAAT
>LR749494.1:1077057-1101484 GCA_902729485.2 Mus minutoides | reverse complement strand
ACTGAAGGGGTCTTCAATCCTATACGTGGAAGAATAACAGGAACTAACTAGTACCCCCAGAGCTCATGTCTCTAGCTGCATATATAGAAGATGGCCTAGTTGGCCATCATTGGGAAGAGAGGCGCCTTGGTCATGCAGACTTTATATGCCCCAGTACAGGGGAACGCCAGGGCCAAGATGTAGGAGTGGGTGGGTAGGGGAGCAGGGCGGGGGATGGGGGAGGGTATAGGAGACTTTTGGGATAACATTTCAACTGTAAATGAAGAAAAGATCTAATAAAAATGGGGAAAAAAGACTCATATTTGCTAATGGTATAATTAACTTCAACAAAGATGCCGACCAGTGGCAAGCGCTCACAGCTGATAAACAGAGCCGCTGAATTTGAACCAGGTACATTTTGAATAGTTTTTAATAATTCAAAAGGAGATGTGCTATTACTTCCAAGCTACTGTTCTTGCTTCGAGGCCTAGAATTTCTGGCTATAGCTCCTGCAGCCACGGAAACTAGATGAAGCTCGTTCGCTGCTCATTACTAACAGGATAAGAATGAGAGAATCTTGTGTCCGGTCCCAGCAGGGTTGAGAAGAAATATTTATAATTTCCTTAAAAGCTTCCAGTCTTCTGAGGGGACTTTAATCAGCATTAGTAGAGACGTCACCCTTGAAGTGACATCCAGAGATCTGAGGTTCTGTCCTCCCTTCCTTAACAGAGGTCAGCTTCTCCACGTGCATAATTCATTGCAACTCATGCTGCTGTTGCAGAGGAAAACGGTCACGAGTGACAGCCAACGGAGCACGCGAAGAAATTATTAGCTAAGCAGACGGATTCAATGTTCCAACTGAGCATGGAATTTGACAGTGGCACTGAGAGGGATTACACCAACGCTTGTGGTGAGGAAAGGAAGCATGGTTTTGACTGAGACTGACCATGGCCAGCAGTTCCGCTTACTCTGTTCCCGAATTAAATCAAAACCAGATCTATAAAGGCCACAGGTGATGACCTCCCCCTGAGCATCCTCCTCCGCCTTGTGCCCCCTTGTCCTGTTTTCTCTCCCTCCCTCCCTCCCTCCCTCCTCCTCTTCCTCCTCCTCCTCTTTTTTATCCTCTGCACAGTGTCTCACTGTGTAACCCACAGTGGTTTGAGATCAATTTCTTCCTGCTTTAGCATCCCAGTGCTGGTACTAGAAGATAGGTACACATCAGCACAGCCCACTTTCTCTCTCTCTCTCTCTCTCTCTCTCTCTCTCTCTCTCTCTCTTTCTAGGTAATTTCATTTATTTGCTTCCTTATTGGTCAGAGTAAATCATATAGGCAACTATGCTCTCAGCAGAAATTTTGGTGGAAAAGGAAGCCTGTGGAGTAAGATGCTGGTGTCATGATAATTGGCCTCAAGAGTCTCTCTAACTGTAGAATAAATACTTATTTGTTGCTCTTTGCCCTCCAGTGCTTGTTTTTTTAACTTGATATAGCAATGTAGACTCTTTTGAAAGTTTTTATAGTCATTAATTCTAAGCTGTTTTATATTTTAGAATGCATTACAAATGTATGTTTAGTAGTTTAAATGCATGACCTTTTAACAAGAAAATGATTTAATATGAAATGGTAGTGAACAGTAGTGGGGGGGGGGTAACATTTTTACCCATCACAGTCATGGCAGAGTAGCACATACCTTTAATCCACTACTTGGGGGACAGAGGTACACAGATCTCTGTGACTTCTAGGACAGCCTGGTCTATATAGATAGTTTTAGATCAGTCAGATGTACCTAGTGAGAAATTGCTTAAGTAAAAAATAAAAGTAATCAATAAAAACTAGTAGCAAAACCCATAGATAGATAGATAGATAGATAGATAGATAGATAGATAGATAGATATAGATGTATGTGTGTATTTATATACATATATATGTATATACTTATATATACATATATATTTATACCCAAATATGTATGTATATGTACATATATATGTATATAGTATTCATATATACTCTAAAACCTTAGAGCCACACAACAACCCTCAAACATTTTAACAACTTCAGCTTTTAATAACTTCAGTGCATTATTATGTACTATCTATTATCCATTGCATAATACAGAGAAGTAAGTCAAAATGGGTTCTAGACCTCAATGTACAGTCTGGGAAACCAACACTCAGTGTGTCAGAAGTGCTTGGTCACGTATAGAGATTTTCTCATCTCCTCCACACACAGAATGCTTTCCTCTGCAGTCGCATCAGGTCAACTCCAATTTTACTTCTCTATTATTGTACTTTCTCTCCATCATTTATGAATTCCATTTATCTGATGATTTATTATAATCCACCCATTCATCTAGATGCTTAGAGTTTAGGTTTTAACCGAATCCATAGATTTGTGTCTGAGATTCAGTTCCCTATTATATTTTTTAAATTAATTATTCCCCTGTGTGGAGAACATGGCTGGATCAAGGCAAAATGAAGTTTGGGAATAGAATGGTCTCCTTTTTAGCTCTGATAAAGCACTGGGAAAAAAAAAACAAATAAACCACCACCAACAACCTCATGGAAATAAAAGAGGAAAGTCAGGGCAGGAACATGAGCAGAAATCATGAAGGATGCTGCTTGCTGGCTCGCTCATAGGCTCAGGTTCTGTTAGCTTTCCTATAGAAGCTAGAATCTCCTGCATAGGGTTAGGAATGGGCCTTTTCACAACAATTCACAGTCCAGACAATCTCCATAGTCATGGCCACTAGTCTGACCTAACAAATTCCCTTAACTGAGACTCTTTTCAAGTGATCTGAGGCTGTATAAAGTTGACAATTAAAAGTAACCCTGAAAGAACTTGACTGTGAGTTCTCAGTATGATGAATTGTTAAGCAGTTTCTAAGGATTCTATCTTATCATTTATTTACATTCAAAGCAATAAGCTTATCTTCTAAGTCCACTGGCACCCAAACCAAAAAGTAAAAGCATGTGTTCCAAGGTATGGGCATTTTTTTCTAATAGTCAATTTCATCATATTGTATCTGAACTTTTATTTCCTGCACTTGAAATAAAGTTGTGCCCTGCTGCCAACAGGACAGTTGACTAGATCAACTGTAGGAACAGCATGCCTGTTACCAAATTAACTACACCCAGTAATCAACCTCTTAAAATGTTTCTGAGGGAAGAGATGGTGTTTAAGTTAGCACACACCTCACTTTTTAAAAATAAAAGTATGAAAGGCAATTTTTAAAAATTACCCCTCTGGACAATAGTGATTTAATAGGACTGTTTGAGAGGCTCTGCCATGCTTCTGGGTAGTGGATAGACATCAAAAGTATCATTTCTGAAATTCTTTTCATCTTCTCTCTGGACTGACAATTTCAAAGAACCATATGGCTCATTGGCACATCCTTTAGGTAACCCTTCCCAGCAGGGAATGGTCTTCAGAAATAATATGAGTTCTACCTCCCAGATAGAATTATGGGCTTTATAGTCTGTGTGCACTTATTTTTAAAGCTGGAAGATTTGGGAGGAACTCTAATACACACAAATGACAAGAACATGGCTTGTTAGCTAAACAGGAATTATAAACAGGTAGCAGAGATGTTTCAGGTATCTGATCTATGTGAACACCATGAATTATATAATCTTGGTTGAGAAAAGAGGATTCCCCTAACGGAGTTCAACACTTCAAGGGGCTATATACACACCAACAGGCATTTTCTCCTTTCTGTCAACTTGGCTTACTTCTTTTTTTAATTACATATTTTCTTAATTTACATTTCAAATGCTATCCCGAAAGTTCCCTCTACCCTCCCCCCCCACCCTGCTCCCCTACCCACCTACTCCCACTTCTAAAGTTTGCAAAACCAAGGGGCCTCTCTTTCCAATGATGGCCAACATTCACCAAACCCAGACTATTGCATAGGACAGCAAGAGTTTGCTGAAGGAACCCTGATATAACTGTCTCTTATGAGGCTTACTTCTAAGAATAGATGTGTAATACAAAAGTTATATCCTGGGGGCTGGAGAGATGGAAGAGTTGTTGCTCTTAACTGGTGGTCCATTGAGATGAGATCCCAGCACCTGTGTTTTGTGGCTCATAAATTCTATAACTCTAGATTCAGGATCTAAAAAAGCCCTCCTCTGGCCTCCTCTGTGGGTAGTTTCTCTCTCTCTCTCTCTCTCTCTCTCTCTCTCTCTCTCTCTCTCTCTTTCTCTCTAGTACAGACAGTGTCAGTTTAGATTTTCAAAAATTACTGAAGACTTGGAAAACTCATAGAATTGTAAAATACAATTCATATATCAAAGAGGCTGATTGGATGTATGGCTGAGGTTTCAAAAGAAGAGAACTAAATGTGTTAAGAATTGATCCATGTATAGAAATATAGGATCTAAGAAGTATGACCTTAAAAATCACAGTAGAAAATGTCCAGACAACTCAAAGTAAGTTACCTTTTTTTCAAAAATTTAGCCCATATGTTCATTGAGAACATTTGTACTCAATGTGAGAGAGAGTTTGGGATTCAACAGTTGAAGCAAACTCACTGTAACATAGACCTTTTCTTGTCTGCTTAGGATACACTACGTGAAAGTCCTCATGTTCCATCCTATTTCTTGAGGAAGGATCTAGAAGTCTTATGGGCCCTTGTGAGTTACATCATGTTTGGGGTTGACTTGTTTTTAGGGAAATGATACATGAGCAACATTTTCATTCTTTATCTAACATTCCAAACAAGCTCTAGCCAGTTCCAAATGTGTTGCTTAATTTACCAGATATTTCCAGCATTCAGTCAACTGGAAATATGTTTGCCAATTGTTTCTCCATTTCCATTTCCAAGTTAAAAACAAACAAACAAACAAATAGCAGGTATTTAGGAAAAAATAATCTTAATACTTAAAAAATAAAACCCTTGTACACAAGTGATGATTTTAATAAAAATAATTTGGTATATGAATCATAGGAAGGATTTGGCTAAGAAAAGCTAATGTTTTGTAATAAATATCTAAAAGCCAAAAACAAATTATTCATAAGCCTAAGCAACAATGATCCTGTCAGACCTTCAAAGAATGAGACTGTGGCACACCCCTCACAATACAGAACAAACGGCTTCCCACAGTACTAAGTGTATTATTGTGCAGTCTGTAGGGATGGAGGGGTCTGGGTGAGTGGGGGCAGTTCACACTCACCCAACTGGAATCCAGGTGGGAATCTAGTTCCTTCCCAGCGGGCTCATACTTCTTGGCCAAACTGATGACAAGATTTAGCTCACAGAGCTGAGCAGTGTTTCCTGTTTGCCTGCTACCTTCCAACTCAGAGTCATTCAACTCTTAGGATCTGATTTGGGGTCCTGGCCATGTGGTCCCTACCTCAACGAGGAGAGTATTTCCTTTTAGTTTGGGGTAGCTCAGTCTGTGCTCTGTTAGAATACTGTGATGAGCTGTTCTTTCCATGGAGGACTGCCGGAGAGACTGTCCGTGCTCAGATGCTTCACCCTCTCTCCAGGGAATGGGATCATAGAGCATATAAATCAGGGCTCAGTAATCTTAAGTGTCCTCTTAGAATCCAACATTCTGCGTCTACTTTCAGAAACCATTTCTATTGCACACCAGTTTTTATTGCTGCTGTCTTCACGAGAGCCAGGAAATACAATTGGCCTAGATGTCCATAGACAGATTAACAGATAATGAAATTCTGGTACATATGTACAGAAGACTAATGTTATGCTGTAAGGAAAAAATGAAATTTATAGGAAAACTGTAATGGATGGACCTAGAAAGTATAATATTAATCAACATGACCAAGCTTAGAAAGGAACAAAAAGCAGGTTTCTTCCTAATATAGACCTTAGCCTGTGTTTATAAGTGTAGTTAAAGTCTAAAAATTTAGAAAAGGAACCACAAGAGGGTTATTTTAAGTGATGATCACAGACAGAGTGCAGGCACAAGGATGAAAGAGCCATGAAGAAGGGTATGGTATGAAGCTAGGTTTTTTTTCTAGTTTCAACTTCTCCATGTTTTTATATTTCCCTCAGTATTACAGATATGATTCAACTTTCTGTGTAGAGAAGTAGCAGGAGCCATCCAAAAAACCTAGCATGTGTCATTCCTTCCATGCCACAGGGTGAGAGCTCGTCTTCTTAATTCCATTGGCCACCAGTATAATGGGAATGAAACAGCACATGTCACTTGATACATTTGCCACATTGGCCCACTTTAAAAAGTAAATTTATACTGCCACTATTGGAAATAAGCATGGCAGTTCTTCAGAAAAATGGGAATAAATCTACCTCAAGATTCAACTATAGAATTTTGGGGCATATACACAAAGGACGCTTCATCTTACCACAAAGACAATTGCTCGACTATGTTCCTTGCTGCTGTATTCACAATAACCAGAGATTGGAAACAGCTTAGAAGTCCCCCAACAGAAGAATGTATAAACAAAACTTGGTACATTTATACACTGGAATATTACTCATCCATGAAAAGAAATGACATCATGAAATTTTCAGGCAAATGGAACTAAAAAAAAAATCACCCTGAGTGCAGGTAACCCAGATTCAGAATGATAAATATGGTATGTATTCACTTATGTCTTATTATTAGCCATTAAATAAATGAAATTCAAGCTACAATACAGAGACCTGAAGAGGATGGTATGGCGGGAGGGGCTGATGAGAACACATGGATCTCCCTGGGAGGGAGAAATAGAATAGATCTTATACATGGAATAGAGGTGAAAAGGTGGATGGTGTAGGGTTAAGGGAGATTGGAGTGAGGGAGAGACTGGGGAGAGAGACAGCTAGCATTGGCATTTGAGGGTTTGAGTGGCAACCTAGTGCAGTGGAAAACAAAAATAAAATAACTCCCAATGCTACTCTGCTCCGTTTATAGATCAGTGCCCTATTCAGCCATTATCAGAAAGGCATTCTCCTGCAGCAGATGGGAAAAATACAGAGACCCCAGCCAGATATCATACACATACACATACTCACAAAGATGGAGCGAGGGAGAGAGGGAGGGAGGGAGACAGAGAGGGAGGGAGGGAGGGAGGGAGGGAGGGAGGGAGGGAGGGAGGAAGGAAGTTTTCAGTTTACAATTTCATTAGAAAAGATGTTAATCTCATGAACTATAAAAATTATTGATGCATAGAAAGATACAAAGTGAAATTAAAATTCCCCTCCCCACCTCTTCAATGCCATAACATACAAGTTTCCTTAAGAATATTCTGCTGTTTCCTTCTACAATTTTATCACATCTTCATCAATCACCTATGAACTTAAGGGTCAATGTGCTAAATGGGCATTTCTGCAACTCCTCTTTCTTACATCATGTAAATGCCTTGCTGGCGTGAATGCACAGACCCTTGCTGCTCAACCACAAAATGAACTTTCATAGGTTCATGAAAAGATTCAATCAGTTCCTATGGTTACATGTTCAATGACTTTCCCATTTTTTTTCTAGTACAAACAAGGGGCCAGTGCTTGCCCTGGGAGGACTTACAGGTTTATCTTCCCACAGATGTACAAATACGGTGAAAACATATAATCTTCACAATTGCCACTCAAAGAAAGACTCCAAGTTTCACATTAAAGTCATATTTCTTCCCTCTCTACCAACACAGAGTGAGAAATCTCTCCAATATTTATCACTATCAGAATTAAAATGGAACATATTCATAGGGGATATGCAAATGCCTATTGTGTGCTAAACTCACAAATGGATTTGATGCCCAGTTAGCCCTAAGGGAAAAAAAAATAACAAATTAATCAGTATTTCCTCCATTTTGTCAATGGAGAAAGTGGGTCATAGACCTGTTCAGTGACTGGTCTGAAGCACTGGAGTCAGCTAGAGACTGTGTGGGGAATCTTTCCAGACAGACTGAGATGGCAAGACTCCAAGAGTTCTTACTTTTAAAACATTTTAATAGACAGATTGCTCAGCAGTTAAAGCACTTGCTGATCTTGCAGAAGACATGGGTATAGTCTTCAGAACCCACATGGTAGCTCACAGCCCTCTTTAACTTTAGTTCTAGTGGGTCGTATGCTTTTTTTCTGGTTTCTGTGGCTCCTGCACGCACACAATGCACAAAAACTGTAATGAAAACACACATACATGTAAAGATAAAAACATCTAAAGTACAATATTGTAATTAATTTAAATGTTTTAATTTTTTAAATATTACTTAATATTTTATGGTTATAGACATTCAATGCATATACATTTATTTGTCTTATGTTAGATTTGTAGTAGTCTTTGAATCCTTGATTATATTCTTGTCCATCTTTCCACCATTATTTGTCAAAGCTGTTTGCTTTAAAGGAAACTAGAAAATATTCTCCTTTCCTATAATATCTCTATTTACATCCCCCAAGAAAATTTTGCAACTAAGTCATTTTATGTTTATTTATTATTCTTGTTATTACCACTGAGCATTTGGGAATAGTTTCAAGTTATAATAATACTCATTTATATTTCATGATACTATTTTTAAATTAATTGTACTTTGGTTATTAAGTAGACATTAAAATATTTGTATTTCTTAGATTCTATTAAAGTCTTTGCAAATAATTCCCTTTAAATGTATTATGGAATTTTTATTAGAGACAAATATTAGCATAATTATGAACCAACCAAAAGACAATTTTTTACAAAAATGAATAATATTTAAATCCTAAATTTAATATAAACTTCATTTAACTTCTCAAAATTATACAAGGTACATGGATGATGGAAAATATTGAAAAAACACACACAAAACTTAAAAAGTGATAAAATTAAGGTTTCATCTTAATTTCTACTTTTTCCCTCTATAAACTAGCTCCAATATTTTAAACTTCCTTTAATTTTCATCTAAATTTACACTGTAATGCAGATATAGAAAACAATATAAAGTATCATAGACTATATGGACTCACTATATAATCTTTGGGTCTCAATTAAAATTTAGCTCAGAAAGTGACTGAATTAAATCAGAGAAATATTGCATCTTGTTTTGCTGCTTTTTTTTCCTTGTCTCTAAACCATAAAGTCTGACTATATAATCTTTAAGAAATGGATATTCTTTTGAAGACGAAAAGTGAATTGGTAAATAGTCACTATGAGCCTGTGTATAAGGGTAGTGTGTGGGATGCTGAAGAAGGTGTTCACACACTAGGTTGGGATGATGGTGAGCAATGCGGGAGCTCAGCCTGGCCATGCCCTGCCCTCTAAAGGTAAGACAGTTTTGGAAAATTCTGTAAAAAGCAACATGCAACAGAGGCCTCATCCCTTCTCAGGAGACTAGTCCTCTTTGGCATAGGGAAATGCATTTCTATTGCCAGAAACAATGTCTTTATCCAAAGTAAGGGCTCTGGAAAGATGGCTCATCCATTAAGAGTTTCTTGTAGAAGAGTCTTTCCATTCTCAGCACCCATGCTGGACAGCTCAGGACCATGTGTAACTTTAGCTCTAGGGGATCTGACACCCTCCTCGGGGCTCTGAGGTTACTTGCACACCTGTCGCATATATTCACGCATACACATACAATATGCATAGGTAAAAATAAAGTGAAAAGTCATATCACTCTTCAAAATTCCAAAAGGAATGAGAGGGTCTCCTGATATCTGGAAGGTACCCCTCAGTTCTAAATATATTAAGTATACATGGGTTCATGCATACAAGTTTTCAGTAGATCAAGCAGCATGGAGTCTTTTGCTTTTCCTTAACTGTTTTATATAAATCCACTTTTTAAGAAAATGTTCAAGTAAAATCCACTTAATGTTTAAGAAAATCAAATTCTTAAAGATTATATAAATCAGACTTTATGGTTCAGAAAATAAAATTAAAAAAAAAAAAGCAAACCAAGATACAATGTTTTCCTGATTTTATTAGACACTTTTTATCCTCATTCATGGAATTCACCCTCACTCTGAGTGTGTGTGTGTGTGTGTGTGTGTGTGTGTGTGTGTGGTATTCATATGTAATAATTATATAACTTTTCTGCATTCTTGAGTATTTAAAATAGTGTGCATATATGTGGCTTTGTGTGTGTACTTGTGTGCATTTGTGTATGCACATGGATATGATATAATACATGTGTGCAGGCATCTTTAATGGCTAGAAAAAGGCTCCACATCCCTGCAGCTTGAGTTACAGGTTATTGCGAACCACCTGACATGTGTACTGGGAAGCAACAGGGGACCTCTGCAAGAGTACACACTCTCTTAACTGCTAAGCCACTTCTTCAGCCCAAAGGATACTGGTTTGCTCTTGTTGTTGATGATAATGTTGTGGTTGTTTTTGTCCTTTGTTCGTTTTTAAATTTTTAATATTTATTAATGTAATTTTTTGTGTATGAGTATTTCTGTCTGTATATATGTATATATACCATTTGTATCCAATGCCTGCTGAGGTCAGAACAGGGCACTGAATCCTCTGGCATTTGAGTTAGAGTGATAGTTGTGAACTTCCCTGGTGGTATTGAAATCGAACCTGAAAACTCTGCAAGGGCTCTTAACCACTGATCCATCTCTCCAGTGCCAGGGATATAGTTTTTGTTTGCCTTTTGCTTTGATAGTGTGTTGTTTTTCAATGTAAACTTATTTGATAGTTCTTTCCCTTAGGTTGCTGAGCCTTCATATTGTACAGGCTATGTCTGTGTAAGCTAACTGACAAGCTGTGTAAGATAACTGACCAGGGCATAGGTCATGTGAATAGCAATGAAATCACCCTCATATAACTTTTGTTTATTTTCAGTTTCCTACATCTGATGTTAAATGTTTTTATGCCATCAGTATACAATTCCTCCGCCAGTAGAAACAACAATGAAATTTTGGATTTACCTGTTTTATAAGAAAAAAAGGCTACGGATTTGGAAACCAAATCCCTAAGGTTTAACCTAATGCTTGCCAACATGGTAACATATTTGCTAGAAGCTTAAAGCAGCAACAGTTTATTTGGCCACAGTAGTGAAAAAATGTTGCAGTCTGCAAATCCCTCCTGGATGTCTTCCTTCATTAAAATTTAGCTACTTTGTGTCTTAAGTCCTTTTGGTACTCTGTGCTGGAGTCACTTAAGTCAGCTTGACATCTGCATAGAATTATTCACCAGGCCCCAAAACTTGAACTGGACTCAGCTAAGCAGAAAGCAAGCCACCCTCAGAGAAGCAGTAAGATTCTATAGTCTTCCTGCATATCCTGCAGAATAGCATTCTAACTATGACCAGCGCTTTTTAAAAGACACACACACACACACACACACACACACACACACACACACACACACACACAGTATCAGGGGGAGGGTTTTTTTTAAGGTTTGTTTGTTTGTTTGTTTGTTTTTTGCTTGTTTACTGTGTGTTTTCTAGTGTGGAAGTTAGGAGATAAATCAAAGGAGCTGGTTCCCTCTTTCCACCATGTAGGTTTCATGGGGATCCAACTCAGATTATCAGGCTTAGAGGGAAGACCTTTCATCCCCTTCCCCTTCTCTTAGGCCTTCCAAACACTGGTTTTGTATTTAGGCAAATCTACAAATTAATTGAATATAATCACATGAGTCCTGTAAGTAAAAATATCGAAATTGCAACATATTTTTAGATTCTTTGAATATCTTGAAGAAAGGAAAAAGAAAGAGAAAAAAGGGAGCAGGGACGGAAGTCCTCAAAAACCGGAACCTCAAATAGGCCGTTCTTAAGGGTGCTGCTATTTGAGGAGTAGTTGGATGCTTTAGGAACTGGGATCTTCATAGGGAATTGGCCTCTGCTTCTTGACTTACTCTGAAGTGCTAGAGTCTAGCACACTTCTGCAGCCAGGACCTGGGCTTGCGTCTTTCCACCATGATGGACAGAAACCCTCCAAAACTATGAGCCAGGACAAGTTTCCTCTCATATGTTGTCTCTGCCATGTACTGTGTTCATAGAGACAGAAACATAACAATCTCCTCCTTCTATTATTAAAATAGATAATCAGCATGTGAGCTGCCAAGTCTTACACTTTTACACTATTGATTATATGCTACTTCTAGAAAATTGACATAGTGACAAAAAATTTTGTCAATCTGGATTGGTTCCTGCTGTGAAAACTGGTTCCATAATCTTGACATTCTCAAAGAATTACCCCTCGTTGTAACCTCAAGGTAACCATGAAGTTGCATATTGACCCATACTCCACCTGCACTCAGGAAGGTCCTGAAGACAGGCAAGGCTACTAAGCTTGTGTATAGAATATAGGTCACTGGTATGTTGTCACATGTCACTGGTCTGTTGACACATAGACCAGAACCTTCTCAGTGTACCTAAGACTCTAAGTAATCAGATAGGTGATATTTTCATTTTTGTTCATTCTCAACCTTTACAGTTTACTTCCTGTAACTGTTCCTGGACCCAGTATCGCCATCAGTTGTGTTAGTCTGAGTATGCTCTTTAGTACGGGTGTCAAAGTTAAATATACAATGGCATTGTTTGGAGGAATACTCTATGGCAGAAAATTAGGGCTGGGGTGCACCTCAGTGAAGTATTTCAGAGCCTCTGGGGTCCTTGATCAATGACTCTGCAAGTGTATGGCAGACCTATGCTATTAATAGACACACACACACACATAATGTGTACATACATAATTTATTATTTTGTTGCTGTTACAAAATATCATGACCAAAACCTTAGGGAAGGAAGAATCTATAATGGCTTAAGATTCCAGAGGAATATTCCATAATGGTAGGGTGCCATGACAGCAAGTGGGTGAAACTGAGTGATCATATCTCAGATGAACAAAAGAAGCCTCACAAGCTGACTAAAAGTGAGACAGATGAGACTTTCAGTTCTCAAAGCCCACCCTCAATCAGGTGACATACAGGAAATATCTAGTTCTCAAAGACCACCCCCAGTAATGTGACATACTTCCTCGAGCAAGGCTGTACCTCCTAAAAGTTCCATAAGCTCCCCCAAATATAAACAGTAGACCAAGTGTTTAAATGTATGAGCCATTGGGAGATCTTTCTGATTCAAGCCACTACAAAATAATACTATTTAAGGAATATATGCTATTACATTCATTTTACAGATTTAAATCCTAGGCATAAAGTGATGTAGTCCTTCATCATTAGCCTGGACTATATGAGGAAGGACAGGGAAGTATTCAGACAGTTTTAATTTATAACATCTGATACCATACCCAATTCTCACTGTCAAAAACAGTGGAGGATAATTTGGAGTATCTTCAGAAAGACATCTCACAATGACCTACTAATGAGCTAAACTATGTTTCCCAGTCTACCTCACATGTTAAACTGTTAGCTTTATTGCAGCTCTCTTTGAAGGCAAGTTCTTGGGGAGTAACTGAGAGTAAGTCAAAATTATTCTAAGTATTAATTTTTTAGGGGTGGTGTCCTTAGAAGAAGAGAAACACACTGGAGCTCTTCCCATGGACACATGGAGGGGAGACTGTGAAAAGGATGTTGCAAGAAAGCAGTTGTCCATAAGCCAAAACTAAAGAAAAAAAGGTCTATTCAGAAGCCATCTCTGTTCCCTCTTTAATATTGGACCTGTAGCCTCAAGATATATAGGAAGATAAATGCCCACATTTTAAGCACCCAGTCTACATAACTCAGCACTGTCAGCCAGAGCTGAGTAGGCCAAGCCAATCACTATCAACAAAGCCAATACACTGAAAAGCCACTCATTAAAAGGCTCAGATTTACAGTAACTGGTTTGACACAGCTTGTTTTCTAAACCAGAACAGCTCACTTTTTGAGTGGTTGAGCCTACAGCTGAAAGGCTCTGCAGGCTGCAGAGTGCGTAGGGGGCCTCTGCTCCTCCCTGTCCTTTGGTGCTTCTGGGTTCTCTCCTGGGATAATACAAAAGGACAGCTTACCATGTTCTCCAAGCTCTCAACGGAGTAATCTCCAGAATCAGCTTCAGCTTGAGCCTCTGTGACCAGGAGATGATAGCGTCTGCACTGCAGTGTGCCCTCTCCATGGGTAGTCAGCAAAAATAACAGGTTTGCTGGATAGCATTTGCCATCATAGAAGCTGCTGTTTCTTCTTCTTCTTCTTCTTCTTCTTCTTCTTCTTCTTCTTCTTCTTCTTCTTCTTCTTCTTCTTCTTCTTCTTCTTCTTCTTCTTCTTCTTCTTCTTCTTCTTCTTCTCCCATCTGTGATAGTTAATTTTGGTATGTCAACTTGACTATATTTGGAATCAACTAAAATCCAAAAAGTTGGGCATACATGAGAGAGATTTTCTTCATTAGATCAGTTACAGTAGGGATACCCACCCCAAATCTGGTCCACACCTTTTAGTAGCAGCCCACATAAAAGGAAAAGTAAGAAGGAAGCTTTTGTTTTTTGCCTGTTTGCCCTTGCTCTTGCTGGCATCCCATGGTTGAAGCATGCCATTCTAATATTAAATTGGTGATATTAATTTCTGATATTAAAACTCACTTCTTCATGATTCTAACAAAGACTGAGGATCAGCAGCTCTCTGGGAATCCTCGTATATTCCTGGCCCAGAGTTGACTGTGGAGACACACAGTTTTGTGCACTAAGCAATTACCAGGTACTTGGCCTTTATATCAAAGAGGCAGCCACTGTTGGACAATCTAGATGGCAGCCTGTGAGCCACTCCACAGACACACATGCGCGCACATGCACACACACACACACACACACACACACACACACACACACACAGAGAGAGAGAGAGAGAGAGAGAGAGAAAGAGAGAGAGAGAGAGAGAGAGAGAGAGAGAGAGAGAGAGGAGAGAAAACCCAAATATCATCCTAGCTGAGCTTTCAGCAAGGAAATAATTCATCATCCTCATTTTTCTAGATAAAAAAAATAATAATAATAAAATAATCAGCTTCAAGTAAACCAAAGATTCATTGGGCTCTCAGTTTTCTAGAATGGGGCAGCCTAGGCATTGGTTGAGCCTTGTGTCTGCCCAGGTAAGAACACACTACGGTAGATACACATCAGGGATGTTAGACTCATACAACCAAATTTTACAACTGTACAGGTAAGTCTCTGAAATAAGTCGCTATCTCTGTGTGTGTTTGTGTGCTTATGTGTGTGTGTGTGTATTTTTGTGTGTCTGTGTATGTATTCTTGTGTGTGTCTATGTGTATTTATTTATGTTTCTGTGTTTGTATTCTTATGTCTATGTTTATGTTTCTGTACTTGTGCTTGTTTGTGTATTTGTATGTGTGAATATATTTGTATGGTTGTGTATATATGTGTGTATATATACATGCATATGTATATTAATATACATATATATGTATTTGCATGCACTTGTATATGAGCATATTTGTGTGTAGTTGTGTATATTTGTGTGTCTGTGTATATTTGCATTTGTATATTTTTGTGTGTTTATTATTGTGTACTTATATATTTGTATGCGCACTTGTGTTTGTGTATGTATATGCATTTGTGGGTGTGTGTATTTTTGTGTTTGTATGTGTGTGCATGTGTCTCTCATTGATTCTCAATCTCTAGTGGAACACTGATTCATAAAGACTCCAAACCTTAATTTTCAAAAGAACAATGTGCAAAATTATGAGCCAAAGCTATCAGCATGTTCATTATCAATGACTGATTTCATTTAAAGTGTCAGAAAAGGATTCTCAATACTTGTCATGAACTGAGTATGGTTTTGAGGTTTTGATGTTAATGTTTGAAGATGGTTTTATGTAACCATGATTTTTATCAACATTCATATTCTTGAGAATTAGTTATTGCAACCTGAATTTACAGAAGAGATGAACATTGTACCCGAGGGAGGATGGTAGAGTTGGTAAAGTACATGCCTGTGCAAGCATGAGGATCTGCATTAAGATTTAAGATGTGCTAGCCAGCCAGCCTACCCTAGTCAGCAAGCTCCAGGCCAATGCAGAGACCCTGTCAAAATCAAAGGTGGATGACATTTGAGGAACAACACTTGAAGTTGACCTGTGGCATCCATTTGTACATGTGCATGCACACACATGAACCTGTACATATACATGTACTAAAAGAGACACACACACATACACACACACACACACACACACACACACACACACACACACACACACAAGACTTTATGATTATATCCCAAAAGCAATTAAGATGCTACCATGCCCTTTGGTAAACAAACAGTATTCTAATAAATTCTGTGTGGTGATCTTCTGTGGATGATGGTCACAAGGTACATCTAGCAATATTTGCAAAAGCTATTATATTCACAAAATAAAAATTGATTTCTGCCTTAGTCTATCAATATTGTTCAAGAAGTTACATTTGAACGCTGAAATTCTTCATTTATATTATCCATTCTTTTTCTATGTGTCACATTTTTTAAGTAGCTGTGTTGATCTTACGTGAAAGTACAAGGTTATCAACTTTAGGGATGGTATTTTATTTTCTCTCTCACCTGGGTTTTCCATGTGATCCTCACTGAAATTCTGTCTTCCCTGCTGACACTCTGTATCCGAGACCTGTATCTGCCTCACGTCTCAGCTCCATTCTATCCTTCTCCCAACCCCTCTTCTCCCTCAAAGAAAGGGATGAAAACTATTCTGGCATTTGGAGTATGACTTTTATGTTTCTTTCTTTTCCTCTTCCACTATCTAAATCTCTCTTATTCCTTTCATTTTAATCTTAGTTTTACCCACCTTTCTGGCTTTGTATCTTTCTTCAAAGTTGAACTCCCAGTCAAAGTAGCTCCCTCAAATATCAATAGACATGTTTGTATTTCTCTCATTGCCATGAAATTATCTTTCTCTGTCTTCCTCCATCCCCCACACCTTCTCTCTTCTTCCAACAATATTTCTTCATTTGAAAATATATTTTGTCTTCAGTTGCTCTATAATTATGTATTTATGAGGTATACATTGTGATATATATGCAGATGATATGGATGACTAAATATAGTAATTAATAAATCTACCATCACACAAATTTATTATTTTGTTCCATAATAACATTTCAAATCTCATCTTGCAGCAGTTATGAAATATCCAGCACATTGTATTATTAATTATAAATGCTACCCCATGAAAAGCTTGCTCTCTAGTCTATTTGAAACTTTGTAACCTTTGGTCAAGGATTCTTCCTTCAAAGATCAAATTTTCTTTTTCAGGGCTTCCATTTCCTCATTAAGATTTAATAGGATTATGACTTTTTGTTTGCTGGGCTCTGTCTTCCATGACTTGATGCTTAATTGAAGTTCATATTTCTAGCTCCAATGCTTAGGATATTAAATTATACATGACATGATTTTAGTTTTTTTTTAATGAGAGAACTTAATCATTGACTAAAATTTGTAAGCCACATTTGAAATGATCATATATTTATTATATACTATAATACAGCCTGTTATTGATTTATTATTCACCAGAGAAATCAGAACAGATCCGATTAGGCAGCTGTTAAGTAAAAACAAAAACACATGATTATTATATTCACATTCACCCTATGGCACATTTAAAATGCTGCCTCTCGAGGAGACAATGATGTGGTCAGTCCCCCCTGTTCCCAGGTTGGAAACTCTTCTTCACTGATCCATAACATATTCAGAGGAATCAAATGCAGATGATAACTGATCTTTGTCCATCTTCAGTCCATTTCTGATATGAGTTCTACTTTGAGCTGTAGGGCTATGTTTCCCCTCTAAGCAAGAGGCTCTCATCACAAACTCCAGGCAATAACAGATGCTTTTCCTTGTACATGTCAATGAAGGATTACAGGGGGATGCTGTCTTCTGTGTCTTTCATCTCTAGTTAAAGAAAATGCACTTAAGCACTTACTAGACATTGTGACAATCTGCAAACCCCTTTTTTAGTGACTATTTCCTGATTTCTAAACTGTACATTTTTTGTTTAATAGTTCTATTATTGTAATCTTTCCATGCCTGCTGACTCATTCTATGAATCACATATTGCCAAATATAACTAAAAGTCAATCAAGGCAGAGACCATAGTTCACCGTGGTCTCTCTGATTGTACTGATTTGGCAGATATCTTTAAAGAACCATGTTTTGGGTCCCAACTACTGAGTAGGATTGCAGAAATGACCACATAGTGGAGGGGTGTCATGTAAACAAGTGGGTATGGTGTTGGTATGAGTTCTTCTAAAACACAATTTATGAGACAGGAAGTGGGACATTGTAGCTTGTGTGACAAAGGGACATAGTAATTTCAAGAGACTGTAATGCGTGAAAAGTGTGGGTGCTGCTGTGAGGGCATGGTATTGAAATCATTGGTATGAACATCAGAGGGACCCTATGCAGAACATAGAAAAATGGCTTCACAACTGACCTTAACCACTGAGTCATGGTGTTTTCCCTGTCAACCTGATATTGGTAAAGTTTTGATCTTAGTACCCAATTCACCTAAGCTCAGAGTAGTTAAGGGAAATAGAAGATTCCTTGACTAGGATACAGCTGACCCATAAATGATCTTTCAGATTATATTTATGCTGTGGTAGCTGCATAAAAAGGCTTTAAAAGAGTATGAAGGGCTAGAGAGATGGCTAAGTCAGGAAAGCGCCTGGTGGACAAGAATGAGGATTTCACCTTGGATCCCTAATGTCCAGGACTAAGCTAAGTGTGGCAGTAGCTATTGGTGACCACTAACTGAGGAGGCAGAGACAGGTGGCTCCTTAAAGCTCATTGACCAGACAGCCTAGGCAAGTCAGGGAGCTGCTTCAGATTTAGTGGGAGATGCTCCCTCAAAAAATAAAAGGAAACATAGTGAAGGAAGAAACACAGCTCCAACCTCTGGTCTCCATACACACATACACAAATGCACACAACATACACACATACATATACAACAGCGGTGAAAGATGGTGACCCAGAATGGAGAAATCGCCCATTTCATGCTATCCAAAAATCATTTCTGTTCCTGGGAAAGTGAGTGGTCCTGGGAGAGTGAGTGGAGGGACCAGAAATGTATTAAGGGGGGGAGGGGTATTCATCAGATACACATAATCACAGGTTCAATCTCAATGAATCACTCACGCACTGAGACAAATGCTTTGGCAATGGCAATGAATCAAGAGGAGAGATTGTCCCATTTTCCTTCCTCAGCATCTCACTTACAGGAATAATTTCATTCTGACTCTGTGTAATGAGTTTTATGACCCTGGACAAGTGAGTAACTTGGCAGAGCTCCAATCCTTTCATTTATTAAATGAGAGGATTGTGAAGGTTCATTCTAGCTCCCGCGATCAGCAATCATGAATCTAGACACATGCAATACGCACAGTGTCCCATCCTAGCTCCAGATGTCAGCCATTATTCATTACACAAGCATGCTAGGCTAGAATAGCTGACAGATTTTCTTTCTGGTATCCACAAAACCCTAATAAGGGTGTCTAACCTTTTGACTTCTCTGGAGCACACTGCCATCTACAAATTCTACACCCTAAAACCTCACAGTTCAGTGACACAAGCTAGTAAAAAGTAACTCATAATGATGTAAGTAGGTCTATGATGTGTTATGGCCCACATCTGCAGCTATCTTGGGCTGTATGTGGGCCACAGGCCATCATCTGAACATGCCTGCAACCTCAATTTTCTGTTCCATGTGCTGATTATAATAGCATAAACTGCTTTTTAATTTCCTACATATTTATTTCTTAAATCCACAAAAAAATCAGACCTGTGGAAATTGGAGAATAGTTCATTAGGTAAGAGAACCTAGTAGACAAGCATAAGGACCTAAGTTCAGAGCCAGAGCACACATGGAAGCCAGGCATGGTCTATGTGCCTTTGACTCCAGCTCTGTGGTAGGAGTCAGTTAATGGAAGGATAATAATTCATTGGTGCTTGATACCTAGCCCAAAATCAGAATGCTCCAGGTTCTGTGAGAGGTGTTTTTTTTTTTTTTTTTTTTTTTTTTTTTTTTTTTTTTTCTCAAGAAAATAAGCCAAAGAGTGGCTGGTGAAATGGCTCAGTAATTAAGAACACTGACTACTCTTCCAAAGGTCCTGAGTTCAAATCCCAGCAACCACATGGTGGCTCACAACCACCTGTAATGAGATCTGTCACCTTCTTCTGGTGTGTCTGATAACAGCTACAGTGTAATTATTTATAATAATATATAAATATTATTTGAAAAACATCTTTAAAAAAATAAGCCAAGGAGGATTGGGATCCTCCTATGGCCTCTGCATACACAAATGTACACACATACTCACACCTTCCCTGATCACAGATAATTAATTAAATTTTAAAAGTCCAACCACAGAAAGTAGTTTACAGAAAAATTTTAGCATGGGAAGAAGCCTAGGCAAGAGAGCTCAGTAGGTAAATGTTCTTGTGGCTGAGTCAGAAGGCCTGAGTTCAATCCCCAGAACCCACATGGTAGCTGGAGAAAAGTTAAGTCCCCCAAGTGTCTTCTGAACTCCTGTGTGTATGTATGCACATAGACACACTCTGCATGGAATTATAAATCTATAACCACATATTATCTACAAAATTTTCAGAGCTTTCCAACATGAACTTAACAAAGAGATTTCTACAGGCTCCAAATATGTCCTGAAAGGTGACTCATGTCCTTCCTTCCTCTTCTGAGCTTGCCCCTCCCTTTCCAGCTCTAGGACAGTGGCTTGCTTCCTGTACTTTACTTTGCTTATCTAACATTGCCTCTGCAGCATGGGTTCATAGTCATATTCTTTGGCTTTATCCATGGTTTTTTGGTTTGCAGCTTCCCTCCTTATCCTCCAGAGACCAGCACTTCTCATCAGTTGCTGCCACCTTTTATTGATGTTCATACCCCAATCGTCACAATGGCTGTTTCTTTATATATCACATTTTTATACATTCTGTTTACTCACTGTATGGTTCTACTAAAGAGCAAACTTGTTCCTCCTTTGGTTCCCAGTTTCTAGGAAAATAGAAGCATAATAAATGCCAGATAAATATTTGCTGGCCAAACAAATGATTATCGAGAGGCACACAGTCAATATTCAAATAAGACAGAATAAACACTCGACTCAAGACCAGAATTATTGACTTCTGTTTGTTGTGTCAGTTTATCTAATTTGGAACTGAGGACATCCACCAAACTTCATGTGTCCTTTCTTGGGATTTGGATTGTGAGTTTCTTGAGAACTTCTGCTTCAAAAGTATCATAGAAAAATCCATTGACTTTGTTTTCTGCTCAGAGTTTTAAGGTCTGTTTCATTACTTATTAGCTGTGAAAATGTGAATTACTTTTCTTCTCTAAATTTTATTCTTTTATAAACAATGAAAATTACAATTATCTACAGAAGTAAGTACCTGGCACACAGTACCACTGGGAGAATTTGCTACTTTTTTTTTATTATTATGCAACAGTCTCTTTTGGTGCTAATAACTGGTGAATCATAACCACTTCGGAGGTAGTGCTGAAATACAAGATCTTCCCCAAAGCTTTTACTAATGTTTTCATTTGACTTTTTTCTTTCATAAAATTATATTATTCCCTTAGTAAAAATATCTTGTTCTGGATTTTTAAAAATTTTATCTTGTAACACAGACTGTAAAATAATCATAATTTTTCATTTTATTGCCCAGAGATGGAAATTTAGACACTGCTTGAAAATATCATCAATATATTCAATAAATATGATTTATTTCATCAGTCCTCTTACCTTTGCCTATCAAAATTCATATAAAACCTCCTTGCTCAGATCCCACATTTATGCTGACAGGATACTCATGTACAAATAAAACAAGGGCATCTGATATTAACTTTTTATTGCTCTTTATGTCATTCACAAAGATCTCTCTATTTATACTTACTCTCTGTGTAGGATACAATGTAAGTGCCCAGTTTTAAAGCTTGATCTTTCCTATGCTTCATTTCATGAAGTAAAACAAAATATATTTGGTTCAAGTATACATGTATATGAATTTAGTTCATTCAGTTGCAACCATGGGATGAGCAATGTATACTCAGAAGCCCTAAATAAGTTTATTATCTTCTAATTCCTTTTTCCCTTAAACTAAATATAGTTTATTGCCTCAATTGTCTTTGTCTTACCAGCCACCTGTCCTAGCTGGTCCTATTTACTGTGATAAAACAACTTGAGAAGGAACAGGTTTGTTTTCGTTTATAGGTCACAGTCCATCATTGAAGAAAGTCAGATCAGGAACTCAAAGAAGAAACCATGGAGGAACACTCCTTGCTGGATCATTCTCAGGCTCATGCTTAGCTACTATCACATAAAGCTCAAGACCACCTGCCTACAGAATGGTGCCACCAAAATGGGACGGGCACTCCTACATCAAATAACAATCAGGATAAAATCTTACAGACATGTCCACAGGCCAATCTGATATGGCCGTTCCCTTTGAGATTTGCTTCTCAAGTGACTGTAGGCTGTGTCCAGTTGACAATCAAAGCTAACTAGGACATAACTGGTAAGCACATGCCTTTTCTTTGACTCCTCTATAAAATCTTCAGTCTTCATCTTTCCTTATTTTCATCTTGTATGTTTTCAAAACTTCATTTATATCAAATTATTACAGAGAAAAAGAGATGGAGATGGATGGATAATAGATGGATGGATGGACAAATAGGTAGACAGGCATATATATATATATATATATATATATATATATATATATATATATATATATATATGATACTGAGAAGGAGGAAAGCCACAGGAAACAGAGACACAGAATTATATATACAAGAGACGAGAAATACACATACAAGGAAAACATAGAAAAAGAAACAAAGAGAAAGAGTGACTAACACAAATTACTTAAAATCAAATATAAAAAGAGTATCTTCAATTAGACAACACCAAGAGCAAATAACACATGGAGCAAAGATATTGGTACTGATAAAAAATGTTGATAGCTACATATCTGTTGTCAGAAACATTGAAAACTGGAAGATAGGGAAGCAAAATTTTAAAGGAATTAGAAGGAAAATATTGTTTAATACTCTGTTAGGTTCAACCAGATTCACAGTGCAAAGTCAAAAGTGCAATTGAGACTTTTCCAGAGCAAGACAATAGAACTATAAGCAGCAGCATAATAGTCTACTAAATGTAAGGGATTCTACAGGAAGAAGAAAAGTTGTGTTTACAGTAGTTCTCCTTCATCCTTGAATGAGGAGCACCAGTCAGAGTCCCTAAGAGTAAATCCAAGAGCCTCTCTGTCATGACATGTTCATAAATAATAACTGATTATTTTTTAAAAATACTAACAATAAGTAGTGAGCATTGTAACTTTCTTCCATAAGAAAGTCTATAAATAAATAATAAAACTATAAAATATAGTGTGCTGATTAAATTTTGGTGTTGATGTGCAGGTTAAGACATGGAACCCTTCTGAGTGATTGTCATGCATCCTACCTTGGGCCCTTCATGTTACTTAGATTAAGTCTGTAGATTGTAGCAGGGTTATCCTATACTTTATGGATAATATCCACATATAGGTGAGCATATACCATGTGTATCTTTCTGGGTCTAGGTTACTTCACTCAGGATGGTATTTTCTAGTTCCATCCATTTGCCTGCACATTTCATGATGTCCTTGTTTTTAATAACTAAATAGTATTCCACTGTATAAGTATACCACATTTTCTTTATCCATTCTTTGGTTGAAGGGCATCTGGGTTTCTTCTAGTTACTTACTATTATGAATGAAGCTGCTATGAACATAGCTGAGCAAGTATCCTTGTGGTATGATGGAGCATCTTTTGGGTATATGCTCAGGAACACTATAGTAGTTGGGTCTTTTTTTTAACTTTTATTAGATATTTTCTTCATTTACATTTCAAGTGTTATCCAGAAAGTTCCCTATACCCTCCCCCCTCCCGGCCCTGCTCCCCTACCCATCCGCTCCCACTTCTTGGCCCTGGCATTCCCCTGTACTGGGGCATATAAAGTCTGCATGACCAAGGGGCCTCTCTTCCCAATGATGGCCAACTAGGCCATCCTCTTCTATATATGCAGCTAGAGACATGAGCTCAGGGGTACTAGTTAGTTCATGGTTATTCTTCCACTTAGAGGGTTGAAGACTCCTTCAGCTCCTAGGGTACTTTCTCTAGCTCTTTCTTCCTTGGAAACCCTGTGTTCCATCTAATAGCTGACTGTGAGCTTCCTTCTCCATGTTTGCCAGGCATTGGTATATTTCCCCCCCAAGACAGCTAAATCCAGGCCCTTTCAGCACCATCTTGCTGGCATATGCTATAGTGTCTATGTTTGGTCGCTGATTGTGGGATGGATCCCTGGCAGCCACAGTCGTTGGGTCCATCCTTTGGATTCAGCTTCACACATGATCTCTTTAACTCTTTCAATGTGTGCTTTATTCTTAATTCTAGGAAGGGGTGACGTGTCCTCATTTTGATCTTCCTTCTTCTTGAGTATCATGTGTTTAGTAAATTGTATCTTGGGTAGTCTAGGTTTCCGGGCTAATATCCACATATCAGTGAGTACATGTTATGTGAGTTCTTTTGTGAATGGGTTACTTCACTCAGGATGATGGCCTCCAGATCCATCCATTTGCC
>LR749494.1:1009153-1076957 GCA_902729485.2 Mus minutoides | reverse complement strand
TGACATCTGGGTTCTTTCCAGTTTCTGGCTATTATGAATAAGGCTGCTATGAACATAGTGGAACATGTGTCCTTGTTACCAGATGGAATATCTTCTGGATATATGCCCAGTAGAGGTATTGTAGGATCTTCCGGTAGTACTATGTCCATTTTTCTGAGGAAGTAGTAGTTGGGTCTTGATGTAGAAATAGTTCTAATTTTCTAAGAAACTTCCGGATAGAGTTCCAAAGTAGTGTGCAAGGTTGCACTCCCACCAGCAATGGAGGAGTGTTCTTGCTCCACATCCTTCTCCGGCATGTGCTGGCATTGGAGTTTTTGATCTTAGCCATTCTGATAAGTTTAAGACAAAAATCTCAGAGTAGCTGTGATTTGAAATTCTCAGTGAGAGCGGCCATGCTTAGTGCTAAATGAGACATGATATGCCAGCACAGGTTGGTAGCAGGGAGGAAGAAAGGGATCCCTCCTCTGAGAAATGAAGGAAGGGGGAGGGTGGGACTGGAAGGACAGGAGGGAGGGAGTCTGTGATTGTGATGTAAAATGAATAAATTATTTATTAATGAAAAAACAACAACCTAAAATGATATGGAACCCTGAGGAAAGCATTGGTTGAGGTGTGTCTGTGAGAATGTGGTCTGGGTATGAGGGGTTTTTACATCTTGTGAGGAGTTGTTAGATATAGAAGGAGTATAGAGGGTATAATGACCTCTCCTCTGAGAATTGAGATAGATGATTTTTATTCCCTCTTTGATATGAGTACTTTATATCTTTTGGCCTGTGGACTCCAAGACTTATCCCATCCTCTTCCACGAGGTTCTTGGGATTTATAACCTGGATTGAGAGTTAAATCAATGTTTTTCTGAAGCCGTTTAACTTGAGTTTTCAAAAGCCTGTGCATAGTTCCCTCAAGGGATTCAGTTACTGTGATTTCTTGAGCCATATCTCCTAATAAATCCCTTCGCTTCCACGAACATATGTCTCTTCTTCATCCTATCTCTGTTAGGAAATGACTAATTCAAGCAGAAGGGGAGTATAGATATCTCTACTCTTAGTACTACTCTCAGGAAGACATGTTACTTTACAGAAGCTTTTCCAGTACATTGAAGGATGCAGACAATAAATACATTAGCAAGCAGATGCTAATATGTCACAACTAAGAATGAGAGATCTAAGCCAACAGAGCATAGGGAATGGTTTCATAAAAAATGATCAGTGAATTCAAGAGATGGGAATAAAAGAGGGAATGCTGGAAGAAAAGTGTATGCTGTGAAATAGAAAACAAATGCTGAGGAAAAAGCGTGAATAACCTCAGCCACTCCAGTGCTCAGAATGCAAAGGGTCCACAGGCCCCATGCCACTACTCACACAGAAACAGTGACCAGCGTGATCAACCAACCTGACCAGAATACAAACCTTTTCAAATAAATATACTTGCAACATGTAAGAAAAGGCACCAGAAAGCATGTGTCTCAAGGGAATCTTTCAGTTGAAATCACACTAAGAACATCTCCACTGAGCAAAAGGAATTTATTCCTGGTCACTTGTTATTATACTGTGTTTAAACATTTGCCTTAGCAGCTTTCCCTATCAACACTGTCATGGCTATGTCACATTTTCTCTACTGTCTATTTGGTGCCCTCAGATGGGCAGCTTACTCCCTCTGAGCTTCTCTTATACTTTTCCAGTCACTGAGCTAAATGATTTTTGCCTACTGGGGCCTGCAAGACTATGATTGACTGGGGAAGGTGCTGCCTCAGACTTCCAGTTTCAAAGCAACAGTGGTTGGTCAGTCTTGTTGGTACATTCAGTGGTGCTTGGCGGACACTATGACTCTCCTTCCCTGAGACAGGTTTTGCCTACCTGCCTGATGGGACAGCAGCTTTGCCCTCTCACTGTTGGCTCCAGTTCTTACATCCCAATAAAAAGCACCTACAAAATCATGCTGCTGAGCATGGCCACCTCTTCCTACATTGTATCTGGCTGGAAGAAGTGAGAATATTCTATCAGAGACATTTGTGTCTCTCAATCTGGCTATCAGACTATTGGAAGGATGGACCCCAAAGAAATGGGAATTTCCCCCCGGGAAACTCATGCTCAGAGAAGGTAAAAGGCACCAGCCAGAGGGAAAACATCTTCAGGAAAGAGATTTCACATGGTACTAACAATTTTTCAGATCACCTTACAGGGTAAGCATGAATCCCAGACGATGATGAGCCCATAGTGAACTGGACCGCACCTTACTGGGACTCTGGAGATGTGAATTCCATTGGCCCTATATTTAAGCTTCAGGACACTCTAAGAAGGACTTCTGTGTGTAAGAGTCGGGCTGGTTTTTGTTTGTTTTGTTTTGTTCTGTTTTGGTTTAGTTTGGTTTGCCCTTCCCTATCGATTTGGCTTTTTTAGTTGGCTTTTTAAGACTGGGTGACTGAACATGGCTTGGGGCACAGATTGCGACTTCCGTGTTCAATAACATCTAGTGCTCAATACTCTGGATAGTTTTAATTATGTTCATTTTCAGCAATTTTGCTTTCTCTTCCGGTTCTGAAGCTCTGAAAATTGTCTATGTGTTGCCAAACCCCACATTTATGTCTTCAGCAGTTTTCTCCCTGAGCCACAGCCTTGTGGGTCTATCTGCCCCCTCAGGATTTCAAATTGCATGCTTAATAAGCATCCCAGCCCTTGCCTGTCCCGATATGAACTCTGAGTCTTCCCTGCTCCCACATCTCCCGACAGCTTTTCACATCTCAGTTGGGTAATTCCGGACCTCCAGGCTGTTCAGGCAGAATTCCCTGGAGTCACTTCTGACTGTCTAATGCAACCAGTCCATTAGCTGACCCTCTGACTTCCTCAGACTCTACCCCAAACCTACACACTTCCCACTTCCACCTCCTTTAAATAACCTGGCACCTGCTTCAGCTCTACCCTGAGTTCTTGAAGCTTCCCAGCTCTTTCCAAGCTACTGATCCACTTCTCTTCAGCCTGCTCGCAACATAGGCACTAAAGCCATCCTACTTCTCCAAGCCTTCCCCTTAACCAAAGTAAAGGCAAGTATCCTAAAAGCTTATGAGGGTCTTTCAGGAGGCTTTGCTGCATGGCAAACCCATTATACCAACTTCTTCCTTCCTTTCACTTGGATCCACTGTCCAATCCTCACTATTATTTAACATGGCAAACAAAATCCTTAATTCCTGCTCTTCCCCCTGACAGGAACACTATTATCCATTTGGCTGTATCAGGTCTTGAGTTAAATACCTTGCTAAGTAATGCCTCTTTTTTTTTTCCTCAACAAAATATTTTTATTGATTAAGAATTTCCCAGCCGGGCGTGGTGGCACATGCCTTTAATCCCAGCACTCGGGAGGCAGAGGCAGGCAGATTTCTGAGTTCGAGGCCAGCCTGGTCTACTAAGCGAGTTCCAGGACAGCCAGGACTATACAGAGAAACCCTGACTCAAAAACCAAAAAAAAAAAAAAAAAAAAGAATTTCACATCATGCATCCCAATCATACCAACTTCCTACTCCTCCCAAGTCCACCCTCCCAATACTTATTACACCCCCGCAAGAAGGAGAAGGAAGAAGAAGTGAGGGAAGAAAATAAGGAGGAAGAAGAGGAAGAAGAAGAGAAGGAAGAGGAGGAGGGAGAAGAGAAGGAGGAGGAGGAACAGGGTTAAGCTCTTAGTACTGTCACCTGAGGTGATGCCGATAGCCTTGGTCAGTGCTGCTGCGGAGGGTCATGTTGGGGGTCTGTGAAGGTCATGTTGGTCCTTCTGCAGAAGCAATGCCTGTTAACCTTCTCAAAGAAGGTGGAATTTGTCTTGATGCTATACCTCCCCTCAGTCCTGTCTCTATACAACTTTTTGCTTTATGGTGTCTAATACAGTGGAGTTATTCTAAAAGCCATTGAGGCTGTTCGTTGCTCTCTATTCTTTTCTGGGCATCCAAAACAGTTAGTCCTAAAACCACAATGAAGATATCCATAGAAATCACAAAATTAAGAAACAAGTGAAGGAAAAAAAAAATAATATATATATATATATATATATATATATATATATATATATATACACACACACATATCTTCCTGTATTCTGAAGTAGATAGCTAGCATGGGAAAGATTTACTGACATGAAAAGCAATGCTCTGAGAAATGGGATAAAGTTAAAATAAGGAAAGGGACAGGGAAGATGAATGGGAAGGACAAAAGTAATATACAATAATTCTCTTGTCTGGTCTCCCCAGCTGATTTAGGGAAAGGGGAATTGTTTTGGACAGCTTATGCTATACTATTTTTCAGCACAAACATTTCATTTTCTCATTCCTTTTCTAACTCCGGGCTGTCTGCTTTCCTTACATTTGTAAATAACAATGATCCAGGCCTCCTTTGGCTGCTGCCAGCCATGCTGACCTCTGTTCCGTCTCTTATTTTGCTGTTTGACCTGCTGTGCCATGCTCAAAAGGCATTCGGATTTAAGTCCCTGTTAAACAAGTCAAAAACAATACACCAGTCTCAATCAGAAGAGGCTGTGTTTTGTTCCCTGGGAATAAAAGGAAGAAGTATTTAGACATTTGCACAGACATAATTTGTGCTTTTTCTTAACTTTTATATATAGTCTTTCTTTTAGTCAAGTCAGGCTAGGAAAATTTTTGAATGTTTTCCCTCACTAATCTGAAGTCAGTTGAGGACTTTGATCTAACACAATGGGTGAGGAAGTCTCCTGTGCCATTTCATTGTGGTTTGGAGACTTGTGTTATGAACATAAGGCTGCTTCTCTGCTAGGCATATTGCCTGCAGCTCTCATCCTTTGTATGCATTGACGCAGTCACTGAAAATTCTATCATTTCTTACCTGTCATTTTGTGATATAAGCCAACATGAATAGTCAATCAACAGCCATCACTTAATTAGAGTTTGTTTCATCAAGGAGCTGATAATCCAGCAAAAAGTCCAGAGTGACACCTGGGATTGCTGTGTGTATATTTATGGAACACAGATGGAGATCATGGGGGTCATAAGGGAACCCACATATATGTGGACATGGAACTGGCCACCTTTGGCCTCTGTCTTTCTGCTGAGTATGCAGTCAGAGACACACCCATCTGGTTGAGAAAACAATTGAACAGAGAACAGCGAGATGAATTTTTTTTTTCCTGCTAATATGGTATGCTGGTTAATTTTAATTATAAACTTGATATAACCCAGAATCGAGACTGCCTAGCTCAAGTTGACCTATGTACAATTCTTTGAGAAACTGTCTTAACAACATTAATTGGTGTGAGAGAACCCATCACATTGTGGGTGACGCCATTCCCTGCATCTGGGTCCTTGACTGTATAAGAGTAGACAAGCAAACCAAGTACTAAGCATGCGTGCGTTTATTTCTCTCCTCTTTGGACTGAGGTTTGAAATGACTGACTGCTTTGGATTCTTGCCTTGGCTTCCTCATTATGATGGACTGAAATAATCACTTTCTCCCATAAGTTAATTTTGTTTCAGGCTGTTTTATCACAGCAATGGAAAAGAAAAGAATATGCAAGTATCAAAAAAAATAAAAATAAAATCTAAAGTTAGGGATAACCATGTATCCAAACTACCTTTAACTGGTACCATCCATAGTGAGTGCAGTCTGACATGCAAATTTAAACAAGGCTTAGCAAAGTCAAGGACAGAATCAGATGAAATGCCTCATTCAGACAGAGAGAAACAGTCTAGGATGTTATGAAATGATGAGGTTAAGAGGAGATGCTTATGCTGGTGCTGAGGAGGATTACATGATGGACTGGCCTCATGATGGTCACTGGATGCACATGATGGACTAACCTCATGATGGTCACTTCATATCTTCTTGAGTGCCATTCCAATATTGTGCAACTAAAGTCCGTGGTTTGGAGATCTCTGAGGAGTTTGAGACTCTGTTTAGTGCTTTCTCCTGATTGAGATTTCTCCTAGTCAGTTTGAAATAGTGTCTGCTTGTATGACTTAATGGAAGGACCTCAGAAACAATGGCCCTCTACTGATAACAGAGTAAGCTCTTACCATTCCAGTGACTGTGAACTTTTATTTCACCTATAAACTTCATGATATCATCATTGCTCTCAGACCTTTCCTTACCCATCTCCTGTTATATTTCATCTCAAAAGAGAATTTCCCTTAGCCATAGTCCTTTATCCTCTGGCTTATGAGAAATTTCAGTCATGGGAAACAGGACTGGGGGAAGAAAAGGGTCCATAAATGGAGTATCACTTCCACTCTTCCTATCCCCCACCTTTTTGTAATCTCTGCAGTGTACCAGCTCACACTGGATCCTCATTGTCATCCCTCTAGAACCTCTTATGTCATCACTCCACAAGTATATGTCTGTGCTCTGCCATTTCCTGTCTCCCATGGCTCCAATGCTCAGGTTTACCACACCTCCTTGTTCACTCCAGTCTCCACGTGATAATAGCTTTACACTGAAACTAAATGCTGAGTCATCTCAGTGTTTGTATTTGGTCTGGCAGGTCCTCCATCATTTATATAAACAATTTATGGTATTAAAAGATGGTAATAAGACTAATAACTTCCCCATGTTGTGTCTGAGTAGCCGTGAATTTACAGACTGCCCCTCAAGCTATACATCTTCCGTCCTCCTGTCCTCCTTTTTGGCTCATTTTGTTAGGCTGCAGAGCACTAAACACACCATTGTTTTCTCAAGCAAGAACATTGCAGCCTTGGTAAGTTGCAGTCATTGGTTCCATACCTTTTCTTTCCTTCCTTCCTTCCTTCCTTCCTTCCTTCCTTCCTTCCTTCCTTCCTTCCTTCTGTCTGATTGTCTGTCTGTCTCTGTCTTTCTTTCTCTTCTTCCTCCTCTTCCTCCTCCTCCTCCTCCTCCTCCTCCTCCTCCTCCTCCTCCTCTTCTTCTTCTTCTTCTTCTTCTTCTTCTTCTTCTTCTTCTTCTTCCTTTTAAAAATACATTCATGTCTATTCTCGAAGATGGTTGTAAGAGACAAAATCCAAAAAAAGGTTATGGCTGGGAGCTATTTTAATTTCAGTGTAGAACAAAGCTTCACATGTGACATTAATCAGACTTGTTTCATTTCCCATAACATCCATTTACTATATTTAAATAAATACTTTTTAAAGATATTTTCTTTATTTACATTTCAAATGCTATCCCAAAAGTTTCCTGTACCCTCCCCCTGCCCTGCTCCCCTACCCACCCACTCCCACTTCTTAGCCCTGGCATTTCCCTATACTGGGGCATATAAAGTTTGCAAGACCAAGGGGCCTCTCTTCCCAGTGATCGCCGACTAGCCCATATTCTGCTACATATGCAACTAGAGACATGAGATCTGGGGGTACTGGTTAGTTCATATTTTTGTTCCTCCTATAGGGTTGCAGACCCCTGCATCTCCTTGGGTACTTTCTCTAGCTCCTCCATTGGGGGCCCTGTGTTCCATCCAATAGATGACTGTGAGCATCCACTTCTGTATTTGCCAGGCACTGGCATAGCCTCACACGAGACAGCTATATCAGGGTCCTGGATATAAAATTAACTCAAACAAATAAATGGCTTTTCTCTACACAAAGGATAAACTGACTGAGAAAGAAATTAGGGAAATAATACCCTTCACAATAGTCACAAATAATATAAAATACCTCAGTGTGAGTCTAACTAAGAAAGTGAAATTTCTGTATGATAAGAACTTAAAGTCTCTGAAGAAAGAAATTGAAGAAGATCTCAGAAGATGGAAAGATCTCCTATGCTCATGGATTGGCAGAATTAATATAGTCAAAATGGCTATCCCGCTGAAAGCAATCTACAGATTCAATGTAATCCCCATCAAAATTCCAACTAAATTCTTCACTGAGTTAGAAAGGGTAATTTGAAAATTCATCTGGAATAACAAAAAACCTTAGGATAGCAAAAACTATTCTCAACAATAAAAGAACCTCTGGTGGATTCACCATGCCTGACCTCAAGCTGTACTACAGAGCAATTATGAAAAAACAAACAAACAAACAAACAAACAAAAAACTACATGGTACTAACTAGTACAGCGACAGACAGGTAGATCAATGGAATAGAATTGAAGACCCAGATATGAACCCACACACCTATAGTCACTTGATCTTTGACAAGGGAGCTAAAACCATCCAGCGGAAAAAAGACAGCATTTTCAACAACTGGTACTGGCACAACTGGCGGTAATCATATAGAATAATGTGAATTGATCCATTCTTATCTCCTTGTACAAAGCTCAAGTCTAAGTGGATCAAAGACTTCCACAAAAATAAATCTTATTAGGGCTTCTACCCTAGAAGGACCATCCTGATGCTTTGCATAACTGTCATTCGGTATCATAAACTAATCCATGGCAGGGGGGACTCCAGCAGTTTCATGCTCCCCTCCCCATGCTCCCATGTGTACCCAGTGACCTGGCCCTGTGGCCTCAGCTTGTCCTACCTCACTCTCCTTATTCAGGCTGGTGGATGGTCTGTGTTCTGAATTCTCCTAACATCATTTTAAAATGAATGTGTGTGTACATATGTGTATATATACATGTGTGCCATAGCACACATGTGGCAGCCAAAAGGTCAGAGAGGAATTTACAGGAATCAGTTATCTCCTTCCTCTATGTGGGTTCAAGGGTTTGAACTCAGGTTGACAGATATGACAGCAGGTGTCTACCCACTCAGACATTTGCTTGCCTCTGTTTTCCCAACTTTTGCATGCTACACCCATTACCCTTCTTAAACTCTCCATCTTCTCACTTTGACTCTTTCCAGTCTAAGAAATTTCATCCTTAAAACTTCTTTCTCATTTCCCATCTATTTTTGTTCTCCTGTGACCTCTGTTGTTATGCACAGAGACTCATTAATGGACTTATTCTTATATGTGTGTGAATGCATGTGTGTGCGTGCACATGTAACATGTTCCCATGTATGCAGTACCTACAAAGGTTAAAGAGAACTTTAGATTTGAGTTGGGGTCATAGGCCCTTGTCATCCACAGATGTGGGTGCTGGAAACCAGATGTGTATGCTCTGGGAGAACAGCAAACATTCATCACCACTGAAGCATCCATCCCTCCTGTGCACTCTGAATTTCATGTTCAGAGCTATACCTTTGGGCTAAGCCTACATATTACTTGTTAGTATGGTTTGGCCAGAAGATTTCAATGTGGAACTTTGAGAAGGTTGAACCTTGATAGAGGAAGTGGGCCACTGTGGTTGGGCCATGAGGTATACTCCAGTTCCACACTTATTCCCTTTTTCCTATGCAGACGATATTTGCGTCACGGAGGAATCCCAGTTACACACACCCTCATCACCAGGAATCTCCTCTCTTGCTACCATGCTTTCTAGTCCAAAACTTACTAAATCTCTCAAACTTTTAGGTAAAATAAAAGCTTTCCTCATCTAAGTTGCTTCTTCTCCAGTCACAGTGATGGGAAAAGCAACAAATTCATCAGTGAATAGGTCTAGGAAAATGCAAGCATATATAAGCAGATAAAAACAGTATTGATATGCCACAGGTGAGGTTGCATCACAACTGACTAGAGATATACCAAGGTCATCTAGACCCCATGTGTTATAACTAAAATGCTGTCATGCGGATTTTTTAGTTTTAATGAGGTACACATTAACAGCATCATTGGGCAGACTCCTGTTTAAGAAGTCACAGAGATGAAACTATCTTAGGACTCCTGCATAGATTTTCCAGGATTTACTGATAGGAGCTGGGAAGAGGCTCAGTCAGTGAAGGAACCTACTGTTCCTGCATGTGGAACTGAGTTTGGGTACTTAGTGAATAGGTAAAACAAAGCCTAGCAGAGTTGCTGACATCTGTAACCCTAGCACAGGGAGGTGAAGATAAGAAGATCTCCAGAGTACTATGGCCAACCTGTCTAGGCAGTTGGTAAGTGCTGGGTTCAGTGAGTGACCCTGTCTTGAAAAATAAGATCGAGAAAAATTGAGACAGGCAATATTGACTTCTGGCCTCCATATACAGCCATGCATACATGAACATTCATATGCACATGCACACACACACACACACACACACACACACACACACACACAGAAAGAGACAGAGACAGGGACAGAGAGACAGAGACAGAGAGAGATGGAGACTCACAGATACAGATGCACAGACAGACAGACACATACATACATACATACACACACACACACACACAAGGCAAAAATGTAATGGAATACTTTAGCAGTTTATACGGTCAGGGATAACGACCTCTGCTGTTTTGGAATATAAAATTGGCAAATTGTTGTGACAAGGATGACTAGCCTGGGGCAAGGTGCAATGTTGAAAAAGCACTGGGCTGGGACTTGAATATTCTCTGAAGTTCAAGAAAACTCTAGGTGCCTACAGCCAAGTTATAACCACCACAGACAAATGAAAGATTAAACAAGACCATTGTTCTACACCACTAAAGGGAAAGAAACCCAAAGTCTGAGAATGCAAGAAGCTGCAAAGTAAATACAACTCACTCCCACCAATCTCATCAAAATATAAACTAGAACACACAGAGAAACTCTCTGAAAAAAGAAAAAAAGCCATCCCTTCCTTTATAAACAACTTCATTACCTTTCACAAATGATAACTCTATAACTAATCCAATTTGCAAAGAGTGAAATCTAGTTTCCAAAGATAATTGAATTTGTGCTGTTATGGCCACAGCACTAGTCTTCTTTTTCTTAGAGGTGTGATTAGCAGTAGGGAAATGAGGAGACAAAATTGAATTTTGGCTCAGGGAATATATAAAAAGTTGAGTCATAAAATTGTGGTTGTTCTGTCCAGCTTCACCCAGCACAGAGAACTTTACAAAGCTGTGAGAAGTTCTCTTAGACTGATACCTATTATGTCTTGGGAAAATTCCAGGCAGGAATATAATACTGTTATTGGTGGAAAACTTATCTTTTCCTTTCTTGTTCTGTCCTGGTGATTGAACCTAGGGCCTTGCACTTCTGAGAGAGTACTACACAACAGACCCAACCCCCTGGCCCTCCTTTTCCCTTTAGACACAGGTTCTCATCAAGTTGCCCAGGCTGGCCTTGGACTTTCTACAACCCAGCTAAGTTTTAGCTTTTGTGACGCTTTTGCTTCAGGCACTTGAGGAGCTAGAAATATAGTCCTGCATCCCAGATTCACCTTGAAAAGTTCAGCTTTCAAATCAGAAACAAACCTATTAAGTAAATATCATTTATATTGATAAAGAAATACTATTTTATAATATCCTTTAATTTGTAAACTCCAGGCATAAAGTGAAGATGTATCTGAAAATAAAAGTGAACTATTTCAAATTGTTCAAATGTGTTTTAAAAAGAAGATTGTGTTGTTATGTAATGGATCTCTTCGCACTGGAGATCACAGTACAGGCATTTGAAGATGATACCACTTGAGATTAATTATTTTATTTCTCATACTTAATACATGAGATTTTTAATGGAGTTCACAAAATATATAGTTGAAGCTATAATCATTTGCAATATATTAAATGCATATAGTGACAACTTTGTTATAGAGGATAGAGACATGTCTCAGTGGTTAAGAGTACTAGCAGCTCCTGCAAAGTACTCAGGTTTAGTTCCCAGAACTCAGCAAAGTAGCTCACAACCAACTATAACTCTAGGTCTAAGAGATTCAATGCCATTCAAACATGAAGATAGATAGATAGATAGATAGATAGATAGATAGATAGATAGATAGATAGATAGATATAGATATAGATATAGATATATACATGTGTGTGTGTGTAAAATGTGTATATGTATGTAAATATATATGTACGTGTATACGTATGTATACATATAGAATCTATGGGAAGCTTCGCAGTATGCTGTCACTTTTGAGTAAACATTATTCATTCAGCCAGTGATACTTAAAGGATAATGCAGAAAAAATACAGGCACTTTAGTTTTTTAAAGTGGACATAAAGGAGGACCTCCTGTCCTCTGAACATCCCACTGTGAGATGACCACAGAGCACAGTTTTTTCTCAGATCCTTTGGGAGCATCTTCTATGGAGCGGCTGTCCTCCTTCCCAACTTCCTTTCTCTGTGTCACAGTTTGTGTTGTTAATGCAATGCGTCACATCTCCCCACCACTCACCAACCAGCCTTCCCCTCAAGTACAGAGCCTGGGATTCCCAAGATTCTCTCAAGCTAGAGAAGAGCACTGGAGAGCCTGCCACTTCCCAGTAACCCTTCTTCAGTTCTCATCCCCCATATATGGTTACATGAAGAGATTTATAAACAATAATCCTGAGATCAACTAGAAAGACTTCTAATATTGTGAAGAGACACCATGACCACGACAATTCTTAGAAAGAAAAATATTTCATTGGGGGCTGGTTTACAATTTCAGAAGCTTAGTTTATTATTGTCATGATGGGAAACATGGCAGCCTGCAAGGCAGTCATGATACTGGAGGAGCTAAGAGTTCTTCATCCAGGATTAGCAGGCAACAGAAACCCTATTCTCTAGAGACACACTTCCTCCAACAAAGCCACACCTACTTCAACAGAATCATACCTCCTAATAGTGCCATCCCCTATGGGTCTATGGGTGCCATTTTCATTGAAACTACTACATCTTAGTTGGTTAAGATGCCTGCTGTCAAAGGCGACCATCTGAGTCCTACAAGTTGTTCTCTGACCTATGTAGTTATGCTGTGGTATGCATGTATGTATGTATGTATGTATGTATGTATGTACATGGGAGCCCATGTGTACATGTATACATGCACACAATTAAAAGGTTATAAAAATTATTTAAAAGTTAAAAGAATGCTGTGGTATTTGGGGGCCCCTGTGGTGGGGAAAGTGGTGGTCTTGGCATGAGTGGTACTATCAATACTCCTAGGGTTTCTTATTCCCTATCTCCCACGGCAAACTTCCCCATCTGTTTAGAGATACCTGTTCTGTAAGTGTGACAACTTAATAGACTGACTTCCTTATCCTTGCAAGTAACTGTAAACTGGCTAGCAACATTATGTAAACACCTCAAGGGCTTCTGGAAGTTTTCTTTTAAAGAAATGCAATTCCACTCAGGTGTGCTTCTGCTCTGTTTACCTCATCTGCCCCAACATTAGTAGAAGTGAGTGTGGGGTTCCAAGTGAAGGGACAAAAGTCATCTGAGGATAAACTCTCAGAAAGTCTTCAGGCAACCCAGCAGATCTGGGCAGCCTCTCTCTGGACTACAAACCAAAGAAAAGGGAAACAAACCAACCCATGTTTCTTATGGAAGAACATACATGTGCATCTGTGCAGAGAGGCTGGTGATCCACTTCAGGTATCTTCCTTACTAGCCCTTCACATTATCTTTTGAGACCACATCTCTCCCTGCTCACTGATTGCCTAGAGTAATGACCAGTGAATTAAAGAAGTATGTCTGTGTCTGCCCTTCCCACCAAAATCAAAGTGATAGGATTATGGATGTGTGCAATTGCAACAAGCATTTTAAAGAGTGCCTGGGAAAAGCCTCGGGTCCTCACGCTCCACAGTAGAGCCCTCTTCCCAGAACCAAAATTATTTTTTATAAACAATTTGTATTTAGTTTTTGTTTCCTGTAGCTGAATTTGCTCTTTATTATGGAGATTCCAGTCTATCATATTTTTATACAGTTATGAGTGCCCACTTTAATTGAGCATAGTAATTATGAACATGTTGACTTAGAATGGGATGGAAGTGCTAGATTTTTATCACTATTTTAAGCTTTTATTTTTATAGCTACACTTATCACAGTACATTCATCAGGGCTATAAACAGGAGTATTAGGGGGAAATTAGGTAAAATTGAAAAACTTACCTTTTACTATCTGCCATTTATTGCTTTACATTTCAATGGCTAGTAAAATTATATAATGTATAGATTTTTTTAACCATACATTACCCTAAAAGAATAAAGTATGAGGCAATTGAACAATAAAAGTAAACACAATTTAAAACACTGAAATCCAGAAACTTGCCAGAGATCACTTTAGTGCAGAAATTAAGGAGGAAACAATGTTAACAAGTAGTACATGGCTTCCTACAAATATAGTGTTTTGTAGAATGTATAAAACAAAAATTTCAATTCTATATTCATTGTGATCAAAATAGAGACTGAGTGGTAGATAAATGAAAGAGGTTGATAGGTATACACATGGGTGGAGAGGTTATAACAGAAGATAGTAAGAAGATAGATGGATTGATAAATAAATGAGTGATAGATGAGAGATGACAAAAATAATGGATAGATGGTAGGTAGATAGATAGATAGATAGATAGATAGATAGATAGATAGATAGAGGTAGATAGATAGATAGATAGATAGATAGATAGATAGATAGAGGCAGACATATAGATAAGAGATGATAGATGTAGATAGATAGATGATAGATAGGTAGATAGATTGATATATATATATATATTGATATATTGATATATATATATATATATATATATATATATATATATATATATGTGTGTGTGTGTATGTATAGGCAGACATATAGATAATAGATGATAGATGTAGACAGATAGATGATAGATAGGTAGATAGATAGATAGATAGATAGATAGATAGATAATAAATAACAGATAGATGATAGATAGGTAGATAGAAGATATTTTACTACATGATACATAATAAAAAAATAAATTGATAAATAGTTGACAGATACATTGACACCTGATAGAAAGATGATACTTTTCAGCTAGGTGATAGAATGATTGACCTCTAATAAATATGATAGAACATAATTTTGTAGGTGTTAAATGATAGAAAGATAATAGGTGATAGATGGTAGATAGGTAAAAGAAGGTTGATGAATGAATCAGAAAGACAGACAGATAATAGGGGATGCTTTCATTTTGGCATACAGTCATCATGTCACTGAGGAAAGTATCCCTGGCGTCATTTTCCAGCTCCCCTGTGAACTTCCAAAGTTCCCTTCGTAAATCAATGGGTAATATGTAAGCTGTAGGTATGAGATCCTCTCTCAGTCACCCCAGACCCCCAAAAATACCAGGAAAGTGTTAGACACACCAGATCTCCACTGTGTGCACCATCACAAAGCATATGTAAAAGGAAAATTATAAATTTAGAGTTTGGGCACATGCAATAACAAAACCACCCTTACCCTTTATCTTTGAAAACCCTAACTGCTTCATTTATTCTACAGGATGTCTGTGCCTATGGTTCAGCCATAGTAGTTCTTGGCTGATGTGTTACTGGCTGATGCTTTGAATGTCACATGGGATCTTCTATTCTTCCTAACTCCTAGGGCCAGAGCTCTTATAATTTCTTCAGGTTATATATTCTGTTCATTTTATTCACTCTGTATATTAACTCTTCAGCAGAAACCTGATAATAACATGGTGTATGAAGTTAGTAACTCGGAACCTACATCAAAGCAAGTGTGCTGTGGTGGTTTTGCAAACCCCAGAGTTTTGGGAGAAAGAGATAGATCCCTGTGAGTCACTCGATAATCTCCTTGACTGGAAATCAAGAATTCTAAGCCAATGAGAAAGACTCTATCTAATAATAATAATAATAATAATAATGTATAAAAAGCAAGATACAAAGAACAGAAGAAACTCAAGGTGGATATAAAAGCAAGGATTACCATACAAAGCTGACCTCTGGTTTCCACACACTCACGTATTTGCACACAAATAAAATAATTAGTGCAAAAATATTTAGTATTGCTTCAATCCAGAAATATTGTGAGTTAATATTGAATTCTCATCTCAGATGACAAAGCCATGAAGAATTAATATCAGTGAGCATGGTTAAATTGAAGACAAATACACATAAATAAATCACATAGTTCTATAACCAAACCACAAATTGATTTAGGTTTTGTTCGCCATCAATCAAACAAAACAAGTGAAAATATAATGACTTCCATTAAATCTGTATGCATGTGCTTGGATATTCAGTAATGAGATATTTAATAAATGTGTACAGTTGCTACCTAACAAGAGAAAGCCAAGCCCAGTTCACATCAAAGATACTCAGCACCGGATTGATACCAGTAGTTTAAAAATAAAATGTGCTTAATGTTATAGAGTACTTACCTTTTGGCTCAGGTGTTGTTGTTGTTGTTGGTGGTGGTGGTGTTTTAAAATTCATTTGTATTTTTATTTGTGTGTCTTTTTGTGGATATACCTGTGTATGACTGCAGTACCAAAGGAGGCAAGAGAGGGCAGAGAGGGCATGTGGTCCTTGGAATTGCTGTTACAGGTGTTGATGGCCTGTCTCGCATAGAAGCTCAGTCCTCTGCTAGAATAGCAAGCACTCTCAGCCACTGGAATTCTCTAGCCTGATACTTTGGAATTTTGAATTGTATTATGACTAGAAAATTAATTGTTTTCCTTTTCTGATCCTTCTTGCTCAATATCGCACTATATTTTATATTAATCTTTCTCTTACATGGAACCCCACAAATGTGTACACACATTCACACACAAATACACATATAAAATAACAAAACATTCCTTTCTGCATTCAATGTGAATATTTTTTCTTCTTTCTGTTACATGCAGAATCTTTGTGCTTAGAACATTAGTGCCACAAAACTCAGCTCCATTGTTCAGAAACATTCCAACACCATACTTAGAACAAGGCCTCTTTGATTCAACAAGTCTCTTCACTAAATTCCTTACCTGTTTAGGGAGGTATATTTATACTGTGCCTTTAAAAGCCATAAATCTCACAAAGACATGTTTCATATTGGAAAAAAATTGTTTGGAAAAGCCACCACTTAAGGAAAGATTATAATAAGTACACTCTCATGCTGACCCGAACCTACACTGAGCTAGAGATAATTCTGTATCTCCTCGTAAATCAATAGCTCAAATACCTTTGGTGCTCTGTGGGCCCTGCAGACCTTGGTCAAACAGATGAACAATTACCATATTTACAGTAGGGAACAAAGAACTCTGCATGAGGGGAGTGCAGTTGCTTTTAGCATGTTTGTTTGCTCTGTAGAGAATGCTTATGGCAAATAAGGCTCTGTCCTGGAGGCAATGCACCTGGACATTTTGTTTTGATTTCCTCCTATTTTTAATCTTTAGTCTTATATGAAGTTAGATTTTTTGTTTATTTATACGTTATGAATTTTAACGGAATGGGAAAGGACATTTGTTGTGCAGGAACATGCTTTCATTCTATAATGAAACAGAAAGACCTGAAAGCCTGTCTTGCTTTAAAACATGAGTTGAGAGCCTTTCTCCACTGAACAAGTCTCTCCTTGCCTTCACCTAGGAACATAGGATACAACTGCTGTGTGTTTAAGTTTACTCTTGCTCTCATTGTCTTGACTTAACCTACATATTTTAGGGGTGGTTAACTCAGACACAAAGAGCAAGATTTTCCACGCTGCCTGGAGTACTAAAGAATGTCAAATGATGAATTCTTATGAAATAGCTTAACCCTTTCCTGCTCCTAGTGAACTGTTAGGAAATAAAAGTTAGGGGATAAAAATGTGGCATATTTAAACCATGTATCTATATCTATATCTATATCTATATCTATATCTATATCTATGTCTATGTCTATGTCTATGTCTATGTCTATGTCTATGTCTATGTCTATATGTCCATGTCCATGTCCATGTCCATATCCATATCCATATCCATATCCATATCCATATCTATATCTATATCTATATCTATATCATCTATATCTGTGTATATACATACATATATATGTGTGTGTACATATATATACATATATTATTACATATACACATACACACATACATACACATACACACACACACACAAACACATATACACATATATACCCCCACAAAATAATACAATATAATCTCTCTCTCCTGCCCACTGAATGGTAGCTCACCAATCAGTAGTAACTTCTCAATCTCCAAATCTTGTGGGCACCTCTTCCCCTCCCCAGTCTTTTGATTTATCATTTCCTTGATACGCCCACTAGCATTCTATAAGACTTCTCTACCCTGTTGATTGATCAGTTTTTCTCCTGATGTCACTAGGCAACAGTTCTTTATACCTTACATCTTCTTGGGTCTTCCCTCCCTAAGGGACTTTCCTTCCAGGAAGCGCTAACTGCCTCCTTTGTGCAGACAACTCCTGGATCATCAAGCCCAGCTTGATACTCCCTGTGCTCCAGGGCCACATTTTCCATCTGCCCTAAGGACACTGTTCTTGATGTCCTATCAACTATATTTCAAATGTTATCCCCTTTCTAGGGTGGCTCCTCTTCCAAAGACCCCCTATCCCATCCTCCTTCCCCCTGACTTCAAAGGCCTTCTAATGTCTGTTCCCCACATTTCTTCCACAATACAGACACATAAAAAAATAAATAAAATGAACCTCTGGTACTTCCATAAGCAGGATATATTCCTTAACCAACCCCTTTGTCCATTCTGCTCTTGCTAACTAAAACATCTCACGATTTCTTAAAGCATAATTTAGTTTTCAAGTTTTCTCTAAGTACTACCTTGTAATTATCTTGTTTTACCTTTAACATTTCCAAGCCTTCCTCTTTTTTAAAGGTATATTTTAAAGACACAATTAAAACAACTTACATTTATTTTGTCTATATATAAATGTAACCATGCTCATGCGGATGTCAAGATCACTGTGCCTGTGTCAACTGTCTCCTTTTATTATGTGGGTTCTTGGACAGATCTCAGGTCATCAAGTTTGGCTGCAATTGACAGTGTGTAGTGAACACTCACCAGCCCCTAACGTTAGTTTTTTTTGTGAGTGATAAGCCCAAGACCTTCATTCCATTTCTGTATTGTTTTGTAGGTGGTCATCCAAATTGTATATACTGCTGTGACACGGGGACAGGGCACACTCTGTGCTCCAGCCTAAGTGGGTGCCTCTTCTGAGAAGGAAAGCTGAGTGAGACGCAGAACTGCTTCCAAGTGAGAAATCCAACATTCAAGTCCAGGAGTGAATTTGCTTCCAAGCATCTCTGACGACTCACCAAAGGGAAGAGGATAACTTAGTTATTTACGTAAAGCCAAAAGCCTTTTCATTTTTGGTTCTACAATAGCTAAACTACTGTGCAATTGTGTATTTTTTTAATTAAGTAAAGGCAAAAAATTTCTAAAGCTATGCTTCTTTTATGTAATGTTTACTTGTAACCAATACAGTGGCATTTAAGACAGTTTGCTGATCATTGTCCAAATGCCTGAATATGTAGATTTACTTTTGATATTGAAGACAGAGGGGTGGAGAGTGTTAAAAGGGAGAAAGCTTCTGCTGCACAAACCAGGGAACTTGACTCAGATCCCCAGAACCCACTTTAGAAAGCCAGCTGCAGTGGTCTACCTATGTAATACTAGCTCCCCTACAGGAAGATGGGAAACAGAAACAGGAAAGCCAGCATGACCTGGCTCTCAGAAAGCAGTAAGGCAGAAACCAGAGAGAGCATGCTACCAACGAGATGGAAGGAGGGGACAGCTCTAGAACATTGTCCTCTGACTTCATGTATAGCTTGGCATATAGGTGCCTGCACTTGCACATATGCACACACACAGACACACATGGACACACACACTCACACCCTCTCTCTGTCTCACACACACACACATACACACCCTCTCTCATACACATACACACACACACTCACACACTCACACACTTACACACATATATACATACATACACATAGAGAAACACAGATATAATAAAATAATAAAAAAAGAAGAACTATTCTTAAAAATTAAGAGTGTTAACATGCTGAAAGTATTTATAAGGCAATAATTCTCATCACTTTCCATACATTTCTAAAAGTTTGTTTTCCAGAGAACTATTGCAGAACATTCAGTTGGACACATAGTTATGTTCCTTCACTGTGTGACATACAAAATTCAAACACCTCTAAATTAACAATATCCAACACATTTGTTTCACGTTTCAGTAGAGACATAATATCTAAAACGTTAAACTAGTGGTCTAGTTCTTCAGAGAACGGTACTAGATGGTTACATTTATTATCAAAATTGTGTTCCATGTAATGTAGTCTATTAATCCCTAATTCCTACAACCTACTGTAAGATGCAGATTGCTAATCAGAGCTCTGCTTTATGAGTCATACATTTATTTGATATTTCAAGTAATTTTTTATAACTGAGGAGTTTCTAAAAATTTGTCACAATGTATTTTCATGGTTTTGGTTTTTGTTTTCAAAACCAGCAGTCAATTTCTGTCCTTGTTGAAGGAGAATCCAGAAGACCTGGTGACATGTTATTACTATCTCTTGATTTAAAGAAAATCAAGACAAACACAAGATTAGGAGCAACAGTGGGAGATAAAAAGGGACTGCATACTTCAACAAAGAGCTATGGGCCACTAACAGGAGAATTAGCCTTGTTCAGAAAGGCTACCCTGATTGGATATCCAATACCAAGTGCTCAGGCAGCACTAATCAGACATAGCAGGTTATATTTATATATTTATGTGAATATATATGCAACAAGAAAGAGAGAACTTGATGTGGGGAAGTCACAGGAAAAAAACCACAGGACTTAAAAAGATAGGCATTAAAAAGCAAGCTCCTAGCTCTAGAGGGCGCTCAAGAGTCTCCACCCACGTTCACATTTCTTCCCTCTCTAAGCAAAACATTCACTGATAGGAGAACCAAAACCAAAGGTCTTCTGTGAGAGCTCCTCTGGGGAGAGATTAATATCTATGGTGTGATTAATACCTAATAGATGTAAATCTCCTCGAGGCACTTCTTATGGTAACTCTGCTTTGGGTACCAACGTGTCTAAAGTTTACCTTCTTTATAATTCTTTGTTCCCTTGGATAGCTGCTATTTCTTCTTCAGTGGATAGAACTCACTCTGCTTGACATCCTATACGCCACATTTTTGTTTTTTTTTAGAAAAGAACATGAGGAGTGTGATGAGAAACAAGGAATAATACCGAAAGAGGAAACAGGTTTAGCTCCAGTACAGGCAGTGGACTTACATGTGGATAGTCCACCCCCATAAAGTCAATACTATAAAAATTGGAAACATGAGGTCCAGACTGTTAATTTGATTTTAATCTGCACCATCTTTTCTATTGAATTTCACCAACAACCCCAGGTAAAATCAGCTGGCTGAGACAAACACTTGGTCTCCTAGTCTCTCCTAAGATGAAGTAGAATCATCTCTCCTCAGATTCCAGTGGAGGGGTTCTAGTACCCATGGCTTTAGTTTCCCTGAATTCCATAACTAGTCACCTACTGAAGAGAGGCACCTTGGTAAAGTGCTCACTCCCACTGCCTTGCAGTCCTTCTTAGGATCCTACACAGGTAGGGTACCATGTATTGCTGACGTCAGAATTTGTGGTGAATTTTACCCGGAGAGTTAACAGAAGACACACTCAAGGTTTTGACTACTGAACAGCCAACCACTTCTTGACTAAAATCCTGTTTATGAGTTATTGACTCCTTTCCACTCATCCATTAGAGCCTCTGGTTCATTTGAGGACATGGAGGAGAGATTTTTCCCTTACCAGATAGATGCCTCGTGTTACTGGCCCCAAAGAACATTCACACACACAAGTGAAATGGTGGAGGCCCTGTGCTTATTCCTCTCAAGGGCATGTGAGACCACTGCCCAAGGGAATAGTATGCCATTCCTGTCAGCATCCTGCCAGGCCTCTGTGTTGGTATTGTGTTCTCCAGGGTTGCTAGTAAACCATAACAAAGGAGGGGGTGACATTTCAATTCAACTTGAACCTCACCCTTGCCTTGCCCTTTGGCCCTTTAGTTATCTCTCCGCTTACATTAGTGTGTGAACAGTAGAGTTACTTTAATTATCACAGCCAAGAAATATGCTGATCATGGCCCAATATGTTTCAGAAAAGTCAGAGTTAGAACTCATAGGTTCTCTGTTTACATCATGGAGTCTCAATAGTAGATCCATTATGACTAGAAATCAAATCAACTTTCACGTGTGTAAGACATGTATCTGAATTCATCACCAACAGCACACAGTGAACAATAGTCACTAGTAGAGACTAGGAAGGAACCATTTGATAGCTTTCTTAAACAATCCATGACTACCTGTCAAAGGAACAGTTCTTCCCCAGGTGGGGCTGGACTTTTCTCTATAAATTAATAATAAAGAAAATCCTTCACAGACATGCCCACAGGCCAATCTAATCCAGGCAACAATTCTTAAGACGCCTTTTTTAGGTTGTTCTAGTGTATGTCAAGATGACAGTGAAAACTACCCAGAGTAAAAACTTCAGTCAAACATATCTATTGAATTGTGTATGTGGAGGGAGAAATAATATATAATTTTGATAAACACAGGTTCTAAATGTTTATGGCACTTTGTATATTATTAGGGAAGTTGTTTCATTTTGTATTTGTTTGTTTGGCTGTTTTGGTGTTTGGTTTGTTTGCGTTTTGGTTTTGGTTGTTTGTTTAGCTTGGATTTGTTCTGTTGGTTGTTGTTGATTTTAGTGTTTTTGTTTGGTAGGTTTTGTTGTTTCTGGTTTTTTGTTATTGTTTTTGTTTTTGTTTTGGGGGATTTGTGTTTTTGTTTGTTTGTTTTTTGTTGTTGTTGTTGTTTTGGTTTTGGTGTTTATACATCCCTACAGGTGCATCAGATAATAAAGAATATGGAAGGATATTCTTGACTTGGAGAGTATGTTTGAGCTCCCTAAATCTCATACATCAATTGAGCACAAAACCAAATGTATGAATTCCTTTATGCTACTAACAATACTCAAGTAGCTCGAATAAGGATCCATAAACTTTGTTTTTAAGGGGAAAAGTTCCTTTAAGATTTTATTCAAGTTACCTACACACCAGAACAAGCCTGTCCATACTCTGGATTTGGGCAGCTTGTGGTGTGGAGCCAATGTTAACATAATGGTGCCTAGTGGTCCCTCCTGAAATAGAGCTGAGAACAGAATGCAAACAGCAGCCAGTAGTCATCATTTTAGAGTCAGTTCTTCCTCAGTCCATTACGTGCCAACAACTGAATGGCTTCTCTCTGAGAAAGGTCTAATGAGTTTCTCCCATTTTGTTACTCTATATACATTATTACCAACCTCCAATAAAAATATAATCTAAAAAGAAGTCAATATGGTAGAATACAGTGAATTACAAGCAATGGGAAAGTAAGCCCTAAGCCTTTTGCTTTTTAAACCAGGTCATAACTATTAAGTTTTCTTCTCTAGAAATATGAGCATTACCAATATTGACAGAATTGACATAAACATTTATTTGATAAGTGAGATGCCTTGCCTGGCATGCACACTGGAGTAGTAATCCAAAGTTGAGAGGTGTCTCAGAAGTTAGGAGCACTCGCTCCACTTCCAGAAGATTGGCGTTCAGTTTTAGCACCCACATGGCAGTTCATAATATATAACTGTAGTTCCTGTAATTCCAGGGATCCAAAGCACCCTCTTACCCTCTGCAGTCTCCGAGTATGCATGTGGCACACATACATGTATGTTGCAAAACACTCACACACATAAATCTTTAAACAACAAAGTATATTAATTTTAAAACTTGCCTACTTAAAACAAAGTCTATAGAAGTAATGAATAGCTCCATATCTGAGAGACTCCTCCCCACACATGCACATGTGACTAGCATGCTATGAGTAGGTCCAGAATCAGTCTATGAATTTACAACTTGGTCCCCTGGGTCATGCTATTGGGAAATAGTGGAAGCTTAAAGAAGTGGCACTTTATGAGTGGTCCTTAGGTCATTGGAAATGGGACTTTGTCTTTTCCTTTACCTATCTGGCCCTGCTTCATGGATCATGGTACAGTCAGTTAGCTGTATGATGTACTCTGACCTTCATGTGCTTCTCTTGGCAGAGACCCAACACATCAGAGCCAGTGGATGATAGACTGGAACTCCCCTAACCATGAGCCAAGATCTTTTTTCTTTATAGGTAATTGGCTCAGATACTCTGTTATAATGACAGAGGGTTAACCAACACAGTAACTAAAACCTTATTAAAAATCCTCTCCAATATTTCATGAAAAGATCAAGAAGGATATTTAATAGAATCAGGTGGCAAGTAATCATGGAGGAAACAAGATCTGTGCCATCTGTACAGGCCTTGGCTTTCAAATGTTAAAAAGATGAGAGAAAGCACGGAGTGCCACGGAATTTATTTTTTAATTGGAAATAAATCTTTTGAATTGAGTATCTCAAAATTGGAGATATCCTAGGCAGTGCATTTGGATTTTAATGAGACTAAACTCCCCATGTTCACAGACTGTAAGGTCTTCGTCAGGTCACATGAGCTCTAGGGAATGAATGGAAAAACCTTAAATGGTCCTACTTTTAACCCTCTGTGACCTTGCATGGTGTTTTGCTTTGTTTTGTTTTGTTTTCTTTAGCTCTAGCACTTTCCATACCTGAGCAGAGACTCACACCCAAATTTCTAAATTCTCTTGGCTAGAGGGGTTTTTTTTCCACATTATTACAGTAAGACTAATGTAGTCTCTGGTAAATCTAGAGATCCAAATTATCTCCAGAATCCACCACAAACAACTGTTAATGAGCACTTGGTATTGGTGAGTCTCTGTCAGGGGTAACACCTGTCTGTCATGACCTGGAAGATCCATAAAGGGATCCCAAAAAGAATGAATTAAAAATGTTCAAAACTTAGGATGAGTTTTGTGTTAAAATAATATCCTTCTTTTATGGAGTTCATGTTCTTACTTTCAAAGAAATGTCTGCTGATTTTATAAATGTATTTTTAGTTAAAAAAAAAGATCCATATATATATCTATACAGATAATTCTATACTTGTATAGTAGACAATGATCAATGTAAAAAAAGAAAAAATCAACAACTATGAGTTCCCATGCTGTTTCCTGAAAGAGATCATCCTTCAGGCATGCATCAAGTAGTGATATGTCGTAGTGATGGATTGAGTGTCCCTTCTAAAACCCAGGTTGAAACTCAATCCTCATGGTAGCAGTGTAGCATGAGACTTTAAAAGACTATGAGGTCATAAGGGAATATGCTCATGAATAAATTAAGGCCATTAACTGGAAGTAATGGGAGTGGGCTTCTGATAGAAGAATAGTGTGACCCAATTTCTCTGTGTCACTAACATTGCCTTTCACCGTAGGACATCCTCCAGTATGCTGTGACCCAGCAGGAAGGCTCTCATGACACACCTGCCCCATGGCTTTGTGCAGCACTGTCTCCAAAGCTGTAAGAAACAGGTATTTGCTTTTTATAAATTGTCCAGTTTTCAAGTATTCTACTCAAAAGAAAAAAAGTAAGATGATTTTTTTTTGGCATGGCAGCTAAAATATACTTGACTTTCTTTTCTATTGTATTTTATTGACTTGGTGGCAGTCAGTCATTTATTTTCTATGTCCACATCATATTGGACTGGCAAACTTCCCTTTGTTCTTGTTAGCTGAAAAGGTTGAGATTGTATTTTTAAAATGATAAAAGGTTTTATGTATCCCATTTTGGCATATGAATCTGTTCTGACATCTCCCTTGTTTTTCTAAATCTTACTTCTTGTAGAAAATTCACCCCATAACATCCTTTGGGTGTCACTGACGCCTTCATGAGACAGCTAGTTCTTCTCTTTAAAGCTGAACTCTGGGGATAAGAATAAACTGTTCTCTACAGGAGTGAGTGGAGTTTCAGTTGTGAACAAGGTCTGAGCAGTCAAGCTCATTTACTTAAATTGCTGCTCTTAGCTTCATAAGAGAAAACATATTCCCTTGACATGCAATTTAAGCATTACATCTTTGCCCATCAAAGGCCATTTGTTTAATGCTTAGAATAAAGCAAGTGGGGAATGACTTTCACTTTAAATAACTGTCCCACATGATACTGACCTGATAACTCAGTTACTGAAAGCCATGGGTCCAGGCTATTAACAATTAACTAAGGTAAGCTGGATTTGTGACAAGCGATAAGAATGACCTTGTTTAATAATCCAGTTCACAGATGAGCCATGAAGTCAGGGCAGCTGTCTGCATCCAATTAGTCCTAAACATGCACACAGAAAATTGGAGTCTTCACCAACTCTATTCTAATATTTACAGACGGTTTTATTATTCTCTGGAAGGCCTGGTTGTAAGGAAGTTTGTTCTGTGTACTTGGATTCGTAAAATGGCATCATTTGAAGTACTTCCTGCTAAGGGCTGGGAGGAATCTTTGCAATTTCAGGAACACAATAAAAAAAAGTCTCAATTCATATCTTCAATACTTGGTCTTCAAATGATTTTATGTCCCCAGAATATTTCTTCTGCATCCCACAGTAAATATTCTGTTGATGGTTTCCATTGAAACCTATTTTTACTAACACTGGAGTAGAAAGAAAACCATAAATATTACAGTATTTTTCAAACTGAGTTGTGCACCCTGAGGTTTTCTTTTCTCTTAATTCTTAATTCCTTTTCTTATTGGTCTATGTTCAGCAATTATTCACATATGGATAACTTAGTTGTTGTTGTTTTTTTTTTTAACCTCTAACACAAAAACATAACTGCCGAGAATAAATATGAATGGAAAACTGTATGTGTGAATTGGGAAATAGCAATACTAGTAGTTAGCCTTCCATTGACGCATACACAAGTAGAAAAGGGACCCTAACTCACTATGAATTATTCAAGAACAAGGAGCTGTATGTATAGTGCGTATAAAGGATTCAAGAGGAGATAGGTACGCAAAGACCATCTTGGTATCCAGTGAGCCCTTGAAACACTATAATTAAGAAGCAGTTTTCTAAATTATAAAACTCTCCAAAGTACTTATGATGGGTAGAATACGTCCTTTATCCTTTACATGGTTGGATGGAATAAGGGGATTTCCACCCTTACTAAGAGTAGAGCTGTATTTAGATGAGTTCAATCTATAATCCAGAAACAGTTCAGAGAATGATGAGCTGTAGATTTACATTTGGAAACAATCAATATTTTAGCAGTCATTAAGCTTGTAGGACTGACTATATAAGAGACATTGATCTTGGACATAAAGGGGGGGGGTAAGTGAGCTTGCAAAGACATGTCACATATGACAGGACAGGCAGAGAGTTATATTTAAACTATTGCGCATGTCATAGACTCAGAATCTTTAAATTAGGAGAACAGAGATCACACAGTTCAACTACCTCCCTTCCTAGCAGAGCAATTAAGCGCTGAGGAATTCGATGATTTATTTAAAGCTTCACAGCATGTTTCCTGTCGCTCATCAAAATAAAGAGAAAATATGTTAGCCTAAGAAAACTTGCCTTAAACAAAAGCGGCAATTTCTGGTCATGGGACATTAAAGGAAGTTAAAAATAATTTCTTAATGTAGACAATGAAGGGATTCTCTCAGGCCCCTTCCTTCCTGTGATTTCTCTTAATGAGGAAGGAACTTTCTGAGTTGACAAATAATCCTTGCTGGAAGCAGACACAAGAGCATGCTCCATGAAAAGGAGAAAGGGGGGAAGGAGGATCTCAATGGTTCAGAGCTTTGTGGATCCTTTCTATCTTTGCTAGGGAATATTTTATATGGAAAGGATACAATAGTTCATTTACTTTCTTTGACTCCTTAACAATCCTGACCCTCTTAAACAGCAAGGTTGTTCCTGTGTTTAAGTGAAGAAGTATAAACCTTTTCTATATGAAAGTTGGCAAGGGCCAGAGAAATGGATCGGTGTTAAAAGCACTGGCTGTAGTGCCAGAGGACCCAACTTTAATTCCCAGCACCCATGTCTTACCTCACATTTGTCTGTAATTGAAGTTCCAGAGGATCTAACATCACTTTCCTGTCCTCCACAGGCAACAGGCACACATATGGTGCACAGGCATACATGCAAGCAAAACACCCAATAATCCTAAAAATAGGAAAATTTTTCTGACCACATAACTCCGCTACACCAGAAAAAAACAATTGGCATATAAAGAGCAGCTAGAATTCCTTCTTGGCCCACAGTTAACAGTGTTTGCTCGTATAGAACAGACCAGTGCCCCTTTGATTACTGCACATATGTGCTTTTGGTCTGTTCTCATCTGCTTCCTAATTAAATGTAAATATTATTTCAAATTATAAGGCAATGGACTAGGTGTCTCTACATATCTGTTTCTTTGATCAGGTGCCATAATGGCAATTGAATAGAAACCCTTGTAAAAGGGGAAGAATCCAAATATTCCCCTCGGGCTTTATCAAGAAGTCAAAGTGAGGTCATTTAGGTGAGCACCTTTTGCAAACAGTGGCACTCTGTTAAATGGTATGGACTGTTATTATCATTGTGTTCATATGAATTACTAGCAGGGTGATAATTATTAACATGACATTGCACCAAATATCATGGTTAATATAAGAAGAATCTAGAGCCAGAGGGGTGGTTTAGGGTGATAAATGCTTGTGCGAGCAGGAGCACCCGAGTTCGGATCCCTTAGAAGTGTGTAAAAAGCTAGATATGATGGTACATGCCAATAATCCCAGTGCTGGGAGGTGAGCACAGGAGAAACACTGGGCTCCCTGGCCAGCCAGTCTGGCCAATCGGTGAGTTGCTGGTTCAGTAAGAGGTCTGGTCTCAATATAAAGGTAGAGAGTAAATGAGGGGAGTCATCTCAGTGTCGCTCTCTGGCTTAACAAGTTCTATCTATCATCTATCTATCTAACTTTCTCTCTCTCATGCATATATACATGTGCACATACACTGTACATAGACACACCACACAAAAAAACACACATACACACAAACGCACACACACACAAACACACACACACACACACACACACACACACACACACCAAAAAGCAAAATTATACAGAATCATTATTATTAGAGAATTTCTTCATTTACATTTCAAGTGTTATCCCAAAAGTCCCTATACCCTTCCCCCACCCTGCTCCCCTACCCTCCCACTCCCACTACTTGGCCCTGGCACTCCCCTGTACTGGGGCATATAAACATTGCTAGACCAAGGGCCTTTTTTCCCCAATAATGCCCAACTAGGCCATCTTCTAATACATATGCAGCTAGAGACATGAGCTCTGGGGGTTCTGAATAGTTCATATTGTTGTTCCATCTATAGGGTTGCAGACCCCTACAGCTCTTGGGTACTCTCTCTAGCTCCTACATTGGGGACCCCATGTTCTGCCCTATAGATGGTTGTGAGCATCCACTTCTGCATTTGTCAGGGACTGTCAAAGCCTCCCAGGAGACAGCTATATCATAATGATTATTTTAAGAAATGGACACAGTTTCGAGACATCCGCAACAGAATCAAATTATCCACCTGACTGACTGACAGGACTCTGTATTCTAGAAATGACACCGCGGCTGTCTTCTGCAGTGTACCTTTCTAAGAACACCCATTCTCTACACTCACACAAGTGTAGGTACAGAGCAAGTCTCTATTCCTATGAACACACATCCCTGACTTAAGCTTAGCAGGAACCCCCAGAGCAGTGCTCAGCCCACATTATCACACAATGTGACAAGATGAGCTGAAGCAATCCTAGAAATCCCTTGACAGTTTGAAAAGAGAGAACTGTTAGATCAAGGTCATCATCTAAGTGCCTTGAAAATGGATTGCGAAATGGAGTAGTTAGTGATTGGGAGCTACAGACAAAGAAAAAGATAGTGAAAGCATGTGCCCTGAGAAAGTGAGAGTCCTTGAGCAAACATCAAGTAGAGTGCTGGAGAACAGGAAGAAGACACCTCCATAGATGCAACATCTCATTTTAGTTCCCTCTTAGTTGGACACTGAAAAAGAAAATCCATTGTTGCTTCAAGAAACTACGATAGAAGCCAGGCATGGTAGCACACACCTTTAATCCCAGCACTCAGGAAGCAGAGGCAGGTGGATTTCTGAGTTCGAGGCCAGCCTGGTCTACAATGTGAGTTCCAGGACAGCCAGGACTATACAGAGAAACCCTGTCTCGAAAAACAAAACAAAGCAAAACAAAACATAGTTTTCCTGAACCTGTGAGTCCAATTTCATTCATAGTTGTGGGAATTCAACTGAAAATAATCATAAAGGTTGCCTGCCTGAGTTCTAGGGATGGCCTGTGAAGGTAACACAACTCTGTATCTACTCATAGGCTCTTAAGACACTTTACCTACTTCTATTAGAAGCATAGTTTTGTTATAGTTTTGTACAGAAAGTATGATATCATAATAAGTATGTTCCAAGGAGCCATTCCAAACTCATGGTCACACATATGACCTGGTAAAGCTCAATAGGTCACAAAATAAAACAAAAGACAGTAATGTGGGAGAGGAACTGGTTTTAAGGTGTGGTTATAGTAAAAAGTGTGTGTGTGTGTGTGTGTGCATGAAATTATTGAAGAATAAATTTAACATATTTTAAATATAGTTGTTCCTTTTCTAATGCTAGCTACACCAACAGAAGAAGAGATCTTTTAAATGTAAATAATTAAGACCTAAAGAAATGGCTCAGCTACTAACAACACTTGCTGCTGTTGTAGAGCACCCTACATCATCCACACAAACATCAGGAGGTTCTCAACCACCTGTAAAACCAGCTCCAGGAAATTAAATGTCTTCTTTGGTGTCTGTAGGCTCTCACGCTCCTGCATATACACACATTCAGATGCATATGCATAATTAAAAAGAAAGTAAATCTTAAAAAAAAATAAATTTAAGTGATTAGTATTTTCCTTACCCAATAGTATTATTTCTAGAAGAGCTTTGGTGAGATATTAACTCTCAATATGTTTCTATAAATAAGCTGCCAGTAGAATAATTAGTGGTTAAATGTTGTTCTGTTAGATTTTGGACATTTGTGTTGTAGAGGTTATAATTAACTTATAGTTTATGATTTATTCATTCAACTAACTTTTATTATATACCAAAACCTTGAGAAGCAACACCCTTTCACACATATGAACTCATGTATTGATTTGAACTATGATGCACACTATAGATCTTCACTAAACCTTCCCAGGGACAATTTTTGTTTCTGTTTCTATAACCATATTTTATAAGTTAATAGAAAAGAAAAACCAAAGCCAAATAGTCAGAATTAGTATCAAACATTTGTCCACACTTAGCTAAGGACTTTATTTTCCTTTTCTTACAATTAACTGCTTGTGTATAATATTAAAGTGTCCCTTAAATAAACATATAATTCCATTCCTTTATTACACATCAATACTACACTTTGTGTTCTGTTAATGGTGGCAATTATCACTTATATATTTGATCAAAATTATTCTTAACACATACAAGTAAATCCATTTAACCATATAGACAATAAGTTTACTTTTGTAAAAATAAAACAGCAACAACAAAAATCTAAAAAAAAATAAAACAGTGAAGAAAGTGGTTTGAAATTATCTGAGATTTTTTTGTTTGGATTTATTAAGTTTCTTTTGTTTCTATTTAGATCATGCTGTAGATGGAAATTTGCAAATGACTAAATCTGCATAGAATCAAAGCACATTTTTCCTTTTGTATAAATTAGTTCAAGTTACCAGTGTCCTTGAACTTTTATGCTAGTACAATTGAGTTCATCATTGAAGACTGATTTTCCAATTTTGTGTTCCTAGTGAATACATACCAGGTCAGATATCAGCATTATGTGAACCAACTAACCAAGGTCATATAAACAGCTGCCAAGTCAGTAAAGAAAACCTTATCAAAGAACATCAGGAAGGCGAGCAAAGGTGAGATACATAAGAGGAGGCAGACGCCTAGCCTACATATAGTAGATCTTCCAACTGAGGTCTCAATCAAATAAAGAAAGCACCCTTTAGGATCATTCCTTTCCCTTTACATCCAAGAGCATCAAAACCTTCCACCTGGCTGAACCCAATAAAACAGCCATCCTGGCTGATTGGAGAAATGCATGCTGGATTACCATATGGACAAAAGAGTTGGCAGAACCCTGGCAGCTGTTACTGCCTCTCCCAATACATCCCTCTGCAAGTGTCCTGTCTGTGTCTTGTGGTGCTTAATCTCCACTGGTAACTTGACTGGATTTAGAATCACCTAAGACATTAAGGCACAGCCCTTGGTGATACCTGTGAATTTGTTTCCAGAGGATTAACCAATAAGAAGGGATTTAGTCTTTGTGTAGGTGGCACCATCCCATGGCAGGATCCTCACAATAATAAATGGGGATGAAGAGAAACAGAGTCTTGCCCATGCTCTCTATTTCTCTGTTTCCTCCTAGCCACAATGTACATCGCTCTGCTTTGCCATCTTCTCCTCACTCTGCTATACTGGCACCTCTGAAACTGATTTAAAGGATACTTCCCTCCTTGTTTCTATTAGGTGTTTGGTGACAATAATGCAAAAGCATCCTCTAATCCCTGTTTGTACTGCTGGTTTTCATAATACCTTCTAGACTTTTGCTCCACCAAAGACTATGCCAACGTTCTATTGTTAGACTATTCCAAGAGGTCTGGTGGGAAGGTGATATTCTGCTTGGCTCCAGCAAGACATATTTGATCTTGGATTATTTTTTTTAACTGCTCTGCCTGCTGGAGGGGAAATTGGATGACATTTTATTTATTTTAAGTTGTCTTTTTACTTTCTTGAGAATGACAAAAGAGAGTTTTTTTTTTTTTTTGAGGATAATCTTTTTTAGATACTAGTTTCTACCAGATAAAGCCTTTTCATATTTTTAAAAATAATTCCTTTGGTAAAATGGATAATTCTCGGGAATACAGTCACTAGATTTCATGTATTATGTCTACAATGGATCTTCCCTTTATGGGCTTTGTTGATGCTACTTTAGAACTGTGACCTTTCTTTTCCATTGTTCTCTATATTTGATTATTTTGAAGTGTGTGCTGAATATAAGACATTCACTCTGGGACTCTAAGACATAGAAACATAAACATAGTCCCAGACCGCAAGGTCTTCACATAATTTACAGGAAATAGATTTTATGCAAAAACATTATGTCTTCAGACCTCAAAATTGTTACAAATATGAATATAGAGGAACAAGACAGGAGAAGATAACTTCTGATTGGTTGATGTGAATAATACCCACCCGGAGTATGATTCTTAACCAGAAGAAGGCAAGAAGCATGAATGGAGTAAAGAAAACATAGGGCATAAGAACTTACTGAAAGCCTAGAGGGATGGCTTAGCAGTTAGGAGAGCATACTGCTTTTGTAGATGACTAGAGTTTAGTTCCCAGCCTCTAAACCGGGCAGCTCACAACTACTCATAACTTCAATTCCAGGGGTCCAACATCTTCTGGTTATGTTGACACTACACTCACACATACAGAGCCACATGGAAATATATAAATATGCACATAATTAGTAAAAGTAGATAAATAATCTGAAATCAAATTATTGGAAAGCCATACTTTTATGGCATCATATAGAAATGGTCTGAGTGAGGAAGGGCATTCTGAAGGGGAATCTTGGATTGATATGCCTTTCTGGGTGTTCTATAAGCATCTTGGCAAGAGACAGCAAGAACAGCTATTTGAAAACTCAGTAAGCCATTTCCACATTCTAGGAAAAGCCACTTCCATATTCTGAGGGCATCTTGAATTACAGGATAAGGGAGGGAGAGGAAGCAGTCAAATTCAGAGAACATTCTGAAGACAGTACTGAAAGGCTCATAAGCAAACCCTTCCAAGGGTATAGGAACAAGGTGAGTTCAGTGTCTAAAAATTTAGGTAAACTGAGATGCCATTCTCCAAGAAAAAGAATATGGAAAATATTAATAAATGTGGAAAATGGAAGACAAACATGGTTTTAGTTTTGGATGGATAAGTTAAATTTCAAACACCATTAGATATCCTTCTAAACAGAATTCTAATGGAATTAAGGTCTAGAGTTAGGAATTAGAAAATGGATAAAAAAAAATGATCTGAGAAGAAACGATAGGTCATAGGAAGACAGTAATCTCAAAACTTCTCCTGGTATCAAGTGCCCTTATTTATTCTCATCGGACTATCTGGAATGAGGTAATCATAGCTCTGACTTGTGAGTAATGAAAAATGACATATATACCACTTCAGGATTTCTAGTTAGTATCAAACAGAAGAGAGCAGAGCTGCTGGCACAATTCTAGTCTTGCCTAAGCAGTTTTTGCTGCAATTGCAGCTTGTAGAAGTGTGCCCTCCATTCTGTTTCACTTTCAGTTGGATCAATACAATGCCCCAAATGAAGACTGACTCATGAACATTAAGTTAGAAAGTTCTGAGGCTTGGCATGAATTTCTGACTCCAACAATTCATGAACAGCAATCTCCTAAATGATAACTAACTAGATTCTAAATGTAATAATATAGTGCAGAAAGCAGGGGAAGATTCTAGATGGTCTACATGGTATTTCACAAAACCAAGTGTACCCAAACTTCCAAACATGTTAAAAAGTTTTGAATTGGCACTGGCAGAGTGCTGACCAATAGGAAATATATGCTACAATAAGAAGAAATCACTGCAACCTTGTGATGGTGGTATAAAAGGATAGCTCAGCGGGTAAGAGCACCCGACTGCTCTTCCGAAGGTGATAAGTTCAAATCCCAGCATCCACATGGTGGCTCACAACCATCCGTAACGAGATCTGGCGCCCTCTTCTGGATTGTCTGAAGACAGCTACAGTGTACTTACATATAATAAATAAAATAAATCTTAAAAAAAAAAAAAAAAAAAAAAGGAAACACATACTAAGCCACACCCACCTCATCTAAGAAATGTAGAAATCCACATCAGGCTGGGGAACAAAGGAATATCCCTTTCATGTTAGCAACAAAAGACATGAGAGATAAACTCTTCCAACTGGACTCCACAATAGTAGCATATGTTGACTGTTAAGTGCTGAACAAACTCTGAGGCTGTTATCAACTCTCAGGGAACAAAACACAGGTTCATTTACCTACTGTTCACTAATATTTAGTAATACATAATAATAATAATAATAATAATAATAATAATAAGCTATTGTGAGTCTATTACTGGTTAGATGCTGTTCGGGGCAATAAGGATGGTACAGTCTCATGAACTTTCAGGCCTTCAGTTGTGTAACTTCCTGTCTGTTTTCATTGTCATGTATTCATTATACTTAGTATTGGGATTTATATACAAAATCTTCTTCATGAATATTATGTATTTTTATTCTGCTTACAATTAACCCCTGCCCACTCTTTTCTTTCTATATTCATATCATAAAAGTGTGAATATAATAAAGAATTCCAGGACCCACAAATGATCAAAAAACACAATGATTTGTCTTCCTGTTTTCTGACTTATTTTTACTTAAAATAATCTTCCAAAGTTGCATTCCTTTTCTCCAACAAAGTGACCAAATTTCATTCTTCCTCATGAACAAACAAAACTTCACTGTGTCTATATAACAGATGCTTCCACTCATTTGTTGGTGGGCTCCTGGGATGGTTTTATATACTCACTCCTATGAAAGCTATTATGGAAAGATGGCTGTGCAAACATCACTGGTATCACTAGAGTGTGCTACCTTGGAGTTTGTTGGGTGCACACCCAAAAATGCTACAGCTAAATCACATCATATCTTTAGTTTTAGTTTGTCAGTGGTGTTGTTGTTGTTGGAGAAACCTCCATATTGGTTCCCATAGTGGGTGGACCCATTTACATCCCTACTAGACGTGTCTAAGTTAGAACTCTCGCCATAAGGATAAGAGACAAGCAGTAAACAGAACAAGTACCAGCATCACATACTACATGAGGGGGATTCATACTGTAGAGAAATCAGAGCAGGGAAGGATGGAAGGATGAAGCTAAGTTAAAGAAGAATTGTGTTTTGTAATACAGGAGTTGCCGGTCTTGCTGAGAAGATGATGTTTAATCAAGGTCTTGAAGCAGTAGATGCAGCATGTAGACTGTTCTAACACAGCTTCTCTTGTTCTGTTATTTTCTTCTGTAATTTTCAGGAAATCTTGCTTAGAAGAATTTTTCAGAATGCATATTGGGGATGAACGCTATCATCCTATCCCTATAAGGTTAAGTGAGAGGAGACAGTTCTTTTAAAAAGTGCCGTGGCTATCATATAGACACTCTTGACCACATCACAGGTTTTGGATATTTAAGTTGGATTAGGTTTAGATCATGGGAGGTGCTCCCAAGGTTGTTCACAAACCAGTGAGATGATGGTGGAGAGGGGCACCATTGAAATGTCCTGGGAGCAGACAAATGAGAAGAGTAGAAATCAAGACACCTATGGAAATGACAACTGACCTACTTCTCGGGAATGTCCCCCAGTGCCTTGAGGCAAAGTTAGTAGAAGCAGTTGAACAGATAGAGACATTCAATCTCCAGGTGGTTTCTCAGAATCTCTCTCAAAGAATTTTTATCTGGGGTATCTCTGCAGGTAGCTAAACTTGGGCATTTCTTTATAGAATCTGGATCCATAAAATCAATAAAGAGTTGAAAGAAAATATAAGGAGTCCATATGCTTCAAGAACTAAGTCTTTGTCTCTCTCAGCATTCATTTTTTTAGATTTACCTCTTTTCAAAGCCTGAAAAATTACCTACCTTATGCAAGTCTGAGAAACCTCTATTTTATTTAATTAGTAATGTTTTGTAGAGTATAGCACCCCTTTCTTTTATTTTCTTAAGGCATTTAGCCTTTTTGCTTATGTAACAAATGAAAAGACATATTAAAAAAAAAATAGATTCGAGTCAACCATGAGCATATTTTTTTTTCTTTTTCCTGCATTACAGGTGATCACTAGAAACAGAAACTAAGAAAACAAACACAGTTTTCATTGCCTAATGAGAGAGAGAGAGAGAGAGAGAGAGAGAGAGAGAGAGAGATCCAGCACATTCTATGTTATGAAGAGTTCAGCCTACATTGTCAAATTCATACTATAAGCATTTTACAATATGAAAAAATCCAAACATAACCTCTGAAAGTTGATATCTGGGTTTTTTAATGCGTATATATTAGTTTTTCATTACTCTACCAAGTTAGTTAACTAACTAATAAACAGAATTTTTTTTTTTATTTTAGCTCACAGTTTTAGCAATTTCCATCAACATCAAGAAGACCCTTGGCTTTTACCTCTGTAAGCAGGTGAGGCAGCCGTGTATAGGACTGCATGGGAGAACAATCTGCTTACCTTGTAACCAGGAGCTGAAAATGAGGGAAAGGGGGCCAGGGACCCACAGTCACATTCATGAGTACACTCTCAACTACCTAAGGTGATCAGAGTACGTGTCAGCATGTAAAAGGTCCACAACCTCAGAAAAGAGCCACCTGGCAACCAGCACGTTCATAATTTGTCTTTGGAGAGTATGCAAGTCCAAACTATAGTTCTTTTTCCTGGCCTCAGAGGTTGAAGTCCAACTTACAATTCAAAATGCAAGCTAATTTACTGTCAGTATTTTCCAAAGACAAAACTCTTTCAACACTTGAATCTCAAAACCCAAAGTCTGATCCAGGACTGAAGGCAAATTTAATGGTAAATACTTGTTGTTTTTAGTGTAAATGAAAATTACATATATAGATATGATAACTAAACAGGTAGAGGACAGACATTCCCAATGAAAAGAGAGTTCACTTATTGTCTTAAAAATGAGAAAGAAAAAGAGAGCTAGGGAGATGTTCTCTGATTAATAGCCCTGTATGCTATTGCAGAGGATCTGGTTTTGGTTCCTAGAACCCTCGTGGTAACCACTCATAACTCTGTCACTCCAGTTCCAGGGGATTCAATACCCTCTTCTAGTCTGCATCTTTTGACTGCTATAGGTGCCAGGCAATGTGATGTACCTGTGTGCAGGTAAGCAAACAGTCATACACATTAAAATAAATAAATGTATTTTAAATAAATGCAAGAGGAAAATAATAAATAATAATCCACCCTAAGCAAGACTAAAACACAGAAGAGCAAATACTAAACCTTAAATATTTATATCCAGAATCCAGGGCTCATTGTGGCAACATGTGGTCTTGCAAGGCCTTGGGCAGCTTGTCTATTTGGGGTTTGCTAATTGCAACCTCCACAGTCATTCTCTTCCAGAGTTTGCCCATTGTCTGGGAGTTTCTTCCAGGTTTTCCATGCTGCTGGTATCACCATCTTCAGAGGCTCTCCACTGAAGCTTCGATCTCACTTCCAAAGTTCCATACACTGCCTTGTGAGAAAACACAACCCTGCTACTCCTCCTTTTGCCATCTCTTTGGAATTGTCTATTTCTCTATAATTCTTTCATTCTGTGAGCATCATACAGACAATTTCAAGGGCTTCTACCAAAACTGCTTGACTCATAGCAGCCTTTGAGCCCTTTGGTGGCTACATATAGAGAAATAAGTCCAAAGGTTTAGGCACCGCTGTGTACATGAGACACACTGGCACTCATTTCCAAGGAGATTTTTCTGAAAAGTCTCAGAAACAAGTTTTTTTGTTTCTACATATGTTTGTTAGCCACTTTCCTCATTGCTGTGTTCAAAATAACTGATAGGAAGCAATTTAAGGGACTGGGGAGAGGCACTTTCTATTTAAGTGCCTTCTGTCCATGCATGAAGCCCTAAATTTGGATCCCTAGTCACTTGAGATGCTATGTCTGTAATCCCAACATTAGGTGAATAATGTTGGGTGATAGATAGATTCCTAGAGCTCATTGGCTAGTCAAGTGGAGCCAATTCACTGAGCTCCAGGTTCAGTTAGAGACCCTGTCTCCTAAGAGCAAGGTAGTGAATGATTGAGAAAGACTCCTGACATTAATCTCTGACTTTCAGAAGCAGGCACACAGAGACTCATATAGGTATAAGCATAGGTGCATGCACCCACACAAACATGTACATATGCTACGAAGGAAGGAAGGGAAGGAGGGAGGAAGGGAGGGAGGATAATGGAGGGAGGGAGAGGGGGAGGAAAGAAGGAACTTTAGTAAGGAAGGGCTTATTTGGACTTACAGTTCAATGGGGTACAGTCTGTCATAGCAGAGGAGGCATGGTGGCAGGAGCGATTTGGTCAGATTGTATCTACAATCAGGAAGCATAAAGAGAACAGGAAATAGGGCCAGTCTAAGCTCCAGGCCCTCACCCCAGTAGCCAACTCCTTCCAGCGAGGTCTACCTCAAGACCCTACAACCTTCCCAAATAGCACTGCCAGCAGCAGGAGAACCAAGTGTTCAAGCACCCAAACCTGTTGGTACGTTTTGTATTAATACTACAAGAATCTCCAAGATGATGGTGCTGTGATTTGGTACCGACATTCAAATGTCACTCAGAGCAGTGCACATTTAGGGAAAGGAACAGTTCCCAAATGTATCTTTAACTAGAGAAGTCGAAACTAGGATTTGCTACCTCTTAAGCTGTTTAAACTCAATTCTATGCTGCATTAGCACCATGCAGGCAACATGATTTAAAGTAACACTCCTATTTCAGAGATTATTTACCATGGGACATGGTGAGAGTGATATTCTCCAAGGCTTCACTCCCAAGTGCTTTGATCCAGTATATCAGAGGTGAGGCCGATGTCTAAGTGTTTAATAAAACATTCCAAGTGACTCTGATACAGGGAGTCTCTCAATTATGCCTTGAGACCTATGATACGGAGGGAAATATCTTAGTAGGTAGCATGAGGAAACAGAATAATCATGGATCTAGGTTTTGCAAGTCACAGCATTTCCAAATAATTTACTCAGACAGGAACCATAAACGCCATCCACCTTCATCTGGCTATATGGCTGTTGGCAACGGCATAATGATGTATAATGATAATCTTTATGTATAGCTATTTATGTTCCCAGTCACATGAATAAATAGAGTCTGCTCCCATGGGAGGGTATCCTGAATAACAGTGTACTGCTCTCCTGTTCACTGATTGTTAACCACCAGTATTAGATATTAGATGATGAATCATTTCTTTTTTTCAGAAAGAAGAGTTTAAAACCACAACTCTGAGTATATGCCCAGGAGAGGTATTGCTGGATCCTCTGGTAGTACTATGTTCAATTTTCTGAGATAACGCCAGACTGACTTCCAGAGTGGTTGTACAAGCTTGTAATCCCACCAGCATTGGAGGAGTGTTCCTCTTTCTCCACATCCTCGCCAGCATCTGCTGTCACCTAAGTTTTTGATCTTAGCCATTCTGACTGGTGTGAGGTAGAATCTCAGTGTTGTTTTGATTTGCATTTCCCTGATGATTAAGGATGTCGAACATTTTTTTTTTCAGATGTTTCTCAGCCATTCGGATTTCCTCAATTGAGAATTATTTGTTTAGCTCTGTACCCCATTTTTAATGGGGTTATTCATTTTTCTGGAGTCTAGCTTCTTTAGCTCTTTGTAGATGTTGGATATTAGTCCCCTATAAGAATTAGGATTGGTAAAAATCCTTTCCCAATTGGTAAAAAGGACACATGCTTCACTATGTTCATAGCAGCCTTATTTATTATAGCCAGAAGCTGGAAAGAACCCAGATGTCCCTCAACAGAGGAATGGATACAGAAAATATGGTACATTTACACAATGGAGTACTATTCTGCTATTTAAAAAAATGAATTCATGAAATTCTTGGGCAAATGGATGAATTTGGAGGACATAATCTTTAGTGAGGTAACCCAATCACAAAAGAAGTCATTGGATATGCGCTCACTGATAAATGGATATTAGCCCAGATACTTAGAACACCCAAGATACAATCTGCAAAACACATGAAAATCAAGAAGGAAGACCAACGTATGGATACTTCATTCCTCCTTTGAATAGGAAACAAAACACCCATGAAAGGAGTTACAGAGACAAAGTTTAGAGCTAAGATGAAAGGATGGACCATACAGAGACTAACCCACCGGGGATCCATCCCATAATCAGTCACTAAACTCAGACACTATCACATAGGACAGCAAGTGTTTACTGAAGGGACCCTGATATAGCTGACTCCCACAGAAGTGGATGCTCACAGTCATCCATAAGAGNAAAAAAAAACCCACAACTCTGATTGGGTATGAATGTGGCTTCTTCCTCAGGCTCCTATTCCTTCATTAGGCCAAGAACACTCAAAACCCTAAAATTTCCAGGCATTATTCTCGCTTTTAGTTTAAAAGTTAGCTTCCTTTGAGTAAACATGTGTCAAAGCAGAGTATTGTTTCCATCCTCACCCATAGCACTGTGTCTTTTTTCTGCATGGATATCTTTACCTCCTGTTCTTTCCTTCTTCCATGGTCACTGTTGAATCCTTTCCACTGTGGGGGTAAGTAAAGGAGGGGATTGGAGCATTTGTGATGCTCCCATCATAAGGAGTGATGCTGTGGATCTTGGTATGGCTTCTTTGTCTTCTGCATCTATTGTCTCTGCAGGCAAGGTCCAGCTGAGTCCCAGAGCTCAGCAGCCTATGCATGTGTCTGTGCCCAAGTTAAAGGAGCAAAACTATATCCATCAAAATTCACTATGGTGGCCTTTCCCAGCACCCTCCTCCTGCAGAACCCCTTTCCTAAAATGGAAAGTACCCTATGAATGCAAGAAAGAAAGTTCTCTCCTATAGGTCTATTGTGGGAAATATTTTAAAAAAGAAAAGAACCAGCACGTTCCCATGATTGTGCCTCTGCCCTGGTGGTCTGGTCAGGCATGTACTGGAGGGCAATGGCTGACCTGTTTTCATCTCATGTAGACTCTTAATCAGTGCTCCAAAATCTCTCACCCAACTCCTTAAATTCCCAAAGGCTGGTCGCTACCACACCAGCCCTGTGCTTCAAATTCCCCATGACCTTTGTGGTACACATCTGGCAAGCCCACCCTTTGCCAATGTACCTTTCTCTCTTGAACCTGGAAGAACCGCCACATGAAAGAAAACACAACACAAACTTAGTTCAGAAACAATGGTAACCTAATCGCTGCGTGCAAGAACAAAAATCTTAATCTGTAAGTCTTATTAATTCTAAATCCTCCGGTGGCAAATCCTAACGGATCTGCCATTGAAACCAGGAGGCACTTGTAATCTCATCTTGTCCTCACTACGCCTGTCCAAAAGGACCTAACTCTCCCCTGCTTCCTCTCTTCCTCAGTCCAACCTGGAAGCCCCTCTTCCTCACCCAGTGACTGGCTCTTTTAATCATTAAGGGATTGGTTCACAAGAACAGCTCCTGGCCCATCCACGACACAGGCATTACCTCAATTACTTGTGCTCACTGAAGTCCTATGAGTCTCTCTCAGGCCAACCCCAACTCTGGGAATTGTCCTTGCCTCGCCCACAAAATTATATTCTGCTCCAAATGTTGTACTGTCTACACTTCTATACAACTCCATTTTTCTGTATGTAGGTTTTTCTGTTAAGCAAACATCACTATACTCTAGTATCCTGTAGCCAGAATATTACCTTTATTAGTCAATTACATCAATAACTTCAGTGTCTAAAGAGACACATCTAAAGTACATCCTCTATCAAAGAGATCAATAAAATTCTATCCTTCAACTTTTTTTTTCTACTGATTCCCTAGCTAGTTTGCCTTTTCTATCTTTGGCTATAATCAAGTAGAAATGAGTAACTATGTCTTATTCACAATTGTTCAAAGTGAGGATTTCTGGTACCATTATAGAACTGTCTTCTCTGAACTTAGCCATTCCAAAATTCAATATATTTAATATTAACTATGCAAATCCTCCCAGAAGTCCATGTGTTTTGAGCTTGGCCATGAGATACCTTAGGGCCATGCTTAGAGCAACCACCAACACACAAACATCTCTTGAGTATCTAGAATGCCTAGATGTCTGTTGTATTTTTACTGTCAGGCCACCTCCTACTCCTTCCTGCATTCATTGCTTGGGCATTGCATTGACTCTCTGTTGAAGCTAGCCTCACTTTTCCAGCTCAGCTCCTAGCAGCCACTCTGGAAGACACTACATGGCAATTCAAGAAATCTTCCCAATACCTTCCGTTGGTTCTTTAATGTCCATCATGAACTCTGACCATGTGTCTACTGTTGTATTAGTACATGTTTGAAGTTTACCTGTGCAAGTTACCCGTTCAAATCCAAACACTTTGATAATCTGAGCAGGGTGCTTTGGGTTGTCTTTTATTGTCATACCAAACAGTGAAATGACACATCAAAGACTTACCATGTACTATATATAAATTATTGAAATAAAGACTTCAAAAAATCCTCACTTCAAAAAGAAAAAAAAGTGAAAATATGGTCCTTAAAGGCAGTGAGTTGCTCTCCTGTCTAATGGCAAGGGCAGGAATACATCTAAAAGCAAATAAGATTTTGAAAGGCAATGAAAATTACAGCAGGTGCTGTCTGGTTGGGGTGGTGATGAGAAGCCCAGACTGCCCAAGGATCATGGAAGGATTTTGTGTGACCACAAGTTATTTTATGTTTTTTTTATAAGAAGAGGCAGTGTAAAAATGAGCTGTTGATTGACAGAAAAGAACTATGATCATTTTTAGTGGCTACTATATTCAAGAAAGTCGCCAGGTACGATATACATAGTCTCTATTTAATCATCAAAGTATTTAAATATTAATAGAACAAAATAAAACCCTTCATCTAGAAATGTCAGCATGAGAGAAGCTTGGATGCTGTCATAGCAAGAAGAAGAGTTGAGCAGAACCAAAGCGAGCAAATGCCTTTTCATAGTTCCATCGCAGACAGAAGGTTAGAGAGCAAAACCACCATGCTGAAAATCAGAGAAAGGGGAGCCTACACAGAGTCTCATCTTCCTGCTAGAACACCTGAGCAGAACTTCGGAAGGATAGGAGATAGCTTCAGGAAGATTTGAATGATAGCTGACGGGTAAAGTCCTCAAGAGCCAGCTTGAAAGTCAGGAAGATGGAGGCCTCGTCACAGCTATACTATTGAGTCAGGGACTATACTATAGAGAATTTTAGGTCCAGCAGCTCAGACTTGTTTTCACAGTCAATAGGGGAAGGGAAAGGGAGGGGAATCCCCGCCTATGCCCAGCAGGTGAAGGAGAAAGGATTCATTAGTGACACCAGAATGCAGTGTTCTCAAACCACATTTGCCCTCAGGAAAAACAAGGAACCAGACCTCCTAGGCTGTAGTTTATAAGTATTTGCCTGAGCCAGGAGAAAGGAATTATCTAACTGCTGGCAGCTACAGTCTTCCTTATGGACACAAGAGAGACTCAAACTCCCCTCTGTTACTCTGACCCACCCAAGAGTAAAGACAAACCTGCAAGGGACATTCTGAACTCAGGGACAGAGCTCAGTGGAGGCAGAGGATGCATTAGTCAGGGTTCTCAGAGTAACAGGACTAATGCCGGGAATCTATGTTAGAAAGCGATTTGATAGACAGATTTCACCAATACAGTCTAGGTGGTCGGAGAATAGCTGCCTCACACTGGAGAGGCTGTGAAGCTGATTATTGATCAGACCCAGAGGCTGGGTCCTTGGAGCTTGTTTGCCAGCCAAGTCTAAGTGACCAGCTCTAGGCCACAGACAGAAACACGAATACAGCTGCACACACACAAACACACTTACATACAAACATACACACACTGGGGAAGATAAAGAATATAAATAAAGAACAGAAACAATGCAAATGTACTCCAGGTGGTTGATCTCTGGTCTCCATGTGTGAACATACATATTAGCACATACATACACACAAGCCTGCACACTTCACATATATGAAGATGAATAGATCTAAACCACACACGATGGGGACTATAAGAATCTAAATAAATAACAGAAGTCATAGAAAACAGTAATGAATATGGTAGCTATTACTACAAATACATCCAACTATAATCATCTGCATCTATTCACTTGATCATTATAAACTATAACACTTTCATACATGTATAATATACTGTATTTTGATTATAATCCCAGCACAGGGTGCTCTTATTCCTCTTCCCATTCTCATGATTCTCCTCATCTTCTCTAACAATCCCTCTCTTTAATACCCTGTACGTACCATCTATGGAAGCATACAAGTTTATCAAGACATTTATTTAATGGTATCAATAAATTTATTTACATGATGGTATTGATAAATATTATGTATGTGACTGTTCTATTTTTCAATTCCCTTATATTTTTCTTTATTTTCCCAAATGCATTTCCTGAATCTAATATTGATAAAATAGCAAATAAACTCAAAATAAAGAACATTAGCAGGTGCCTGTATTCTTTGAAACAGAGGAAGACTAATTAAATTGTTTCTGATTATGTGATCAATATATGTAAAACTTAAAGGTGATAATTGGACTTAGAATATATAATTAATCCCATAATCAGTCACTAAACTCAGACACTATTGCATAGGACAGCAAGTATTTACTGAAGGGACCCTGATATAGCTGTCTCGTACAGAAGTGGATGCTCACAGTCATCTATAAGATGGAACACAGGGTCATACAATGGAGAAGCTAGAGATAGAACCCCAGGAGCTGAAGGGGTCAGTGACCCTAGAAGAGGAACAACAATATGAACTAACCAGAACCCCCAGAACTTGTGTCTCTAGCTCCATATGTAGCAGAAGATGGCCTAGTCGGCCATCATTGGGAGGAGAGGCCCCTTGGTATTGCAATCTTTATATGCCCCAATACAGGGGAATGCCAGGGCCAAGAAATGGGAGTGTGTGAGCAGGGGAGCAGGGCGGGGGGAGAGGGGATGGAACTTTTGGGATAGCAATTGAAATGTAAATTAAGAAAATATCTAATAAAAATTGAAAAAAAAAGAATATATAATTAAAAGGAAAAAATCTATGAAGGGCAGTATTGGGACATCTGGTGAGAGTTCAGTGAGGTGTTGAGATGATTTGGTCTACAGTGACCTTTGAACCATAATCACAGTACTCTTTCTGACCTGTCCATGGTGGAGGGAATGCCCTGGAACACTTTTCAAGCATTGAACACAAAGCCCACAGCACACCTCAGAAGATCAATAAGAGAAAGAAAGCAAACAGAAAATGCTGAGTGCTGCCAAGAGGTGTGGAGAGGTCATAGGATTTTTGAACTATTCTTACAGTCCTTCAGCAGATTAAAGACTTTTTAAATCACTTGGACAATTATTAAAACTTAAATAGATCACCCACCGGTATGGACAAAATTCTTCATTTTAATGTTGAGTGGAGGAAGTTAAACTCTAGAGAACATAAACCATGAGACAGCGTTCATGTTTACTTAGAACAAATGAAAGTAATTTGTAGTGACAGAAACAAGAACAGTGTTTTTGGTGGCAGTAGGGGCCAGCAGGAAGGGGACACCAGGGAAACCATGAGGAAATGAAGTAAGTAGTCACTGCAGATGGCAGACAGGAATCAAGGTCTGTTGCTTGCTGGCTCTACCTTAAACAGGTCAACTTCAATACAGTCACTGACTGAGTTGAACAGCCCTTTCCCACATGTCTGAATACAGGAAGATTTTGAGATGCTTCTTTGCTTATTGATGTCTTTTAATTAATTTTTAAGCCATTATAAAAATTTATTTGGGGCTAGAGACACGAATAAATTTTTATAATGGCTTAAAAATTAATGCCCCAATACAGGGGAATGCCAGGGCCAAGAAGTGGGAGTGAGTGGGCAGGGGAGCAGGGCGGGGGGGGGGGACTTTCGGGATAGCATTTGAAATGTAAATTAAGAAAATATCTAATAAAAAATTGAAAAAAAATTATTTGGGGAACTATTTTAATATTTTTAAATTTATGCTTTAAAAATTCCAATTTTGATATAATGCATTTGATTATATCTACCCCCTGCCATCCTCTCTTCCTCCCTATCCTGGTCTCAGAGTCAGTGAGTCCTTTCTCTCTCTCTCTCTCTCTCTCTCTCTCTCTCTCTCTCTCTCTCTCTCTCTTTCCCCCTCTCTCTGTGTATGTAACTGAGTTTAATTGAGGTTAATTGTGTGAACATGAGCAGTAAGTTCACTGGGTTCTGTGCAGCTTAGCAGTGGCTATAAAAATGAAGAAGTTGACTGCCCCTCCCTTGCAAACATTAGTCCTGAGCACTGAACGCAAGGACAGTACAGGTTCTGCATTGCCGAGCCCTCTCCTCAGCCTATGGAGATTTGTTTGGTACACTAGATATCCCTAAGACTGTTCAAGCATTGAACACAAAGCCCACAGCACACCTCAGAAGATCAATAAGAGAAAGAAAGCAAACAGAAAATGCTGAGTGCTGCCAAGAGGTGTGGAGAGGTCATAGGATTTTTGAACTATTCTTACAGTCCTTCAGCAGATTAAAGACTTTTTAAATCACTTGGACAATTATTAAAACTTAAATAGATCACCCACCGGTATGGACAAAATTCTTCATTTTAATGTGGGTTTGTTATATAGACCATTGAGCACCACTTTGGAATCAAAGTAATATGTATTTTTTTTTAATTTATAGGAATAGCACCCTCTAGACAAAATATAGTTATTCAATGTTGGAAGAATTTTAGCTAACTTGGAATAAATATGTATAACTGGTATATTTGTCATTATGATTAACCATTCATTAATTTTTTTTCAACACAAGAGAAACTACATCTTAGCCTCCCTCTGCTCCACATAAGTCTGAGGATTACCATCAATGCTCGGCTCCCCTTTTCTCACACACACACGGTTCAGTTGGCAAATCAGCAAGTCACACTATGCTTTGTGACCAACACAGCTCCATAGGTGAAATATGGCACATGATTCTTAGCTAGATTCATGTCAAAAAGGTTTTAGCATTTTTTAAATAAAATATTTTGACATTGAGTGAATGAGTTAATTCTTTTCTTTTAATTTGATATTTTCTTTATTTACATTTCAAAATATTTTTATATTATTTATATATTCATTTATTTACCTTACCTCTTTTCCTAGTTTCCCCTCCGAAACCCCTCCCCTTGCTCATCAACCCACCCAATTCTGCTTCCTGGTCCTGGCATTCCCCTACACTGGGGCATACAATCTTCACAGGACCAAGGGCATCTTCACCCACTGATGACAGACTAGGCCATCCCCTGCTACAGATGTAGCTAAGGCCATGAGTCTCACCATGTGTTTTCTGTGATTGGTGGTTTAGTCACAGGGAGTTCTGGAGGTACTGGTTAGTTCATCTTGTTGTCCCTCCTATGGGGCTGAAAACCCCTTCAGCTCCTTGAGTCCTTTCTCTAGCTCCTTCATTGGGGACCCTGGAGTGAGTTAATTCTTAGTGTTCGACACTATAGAGGCTAAAGGTTAGTATGAGGCCAAGTTTTCAGTGGGTATTTTACATACTATAATTTAAATGAGAAAGCTCCTCTATTGGAATACCTGGTCCCCACTTGGTAATGCTGTTTAGGAGGTTATGGAACTTCAGGATAGGGGGTCTTACTGGAGAAAGTACATCACTGGGTGTGGGGATATTTACTGAGATATAATTTTACCACACTTCTAGTTCACTCCCTATGCTTTCTGCTTATGAATGGAGCTAGGATCTTTGTGTCTTATTTGGTTGCTTCTATGCCTTCCCTTCCATAGCAGACTCCCCCTCTGAAGTCACAATCCAAACTAAACTCTATCTTCCAAAATACACTTTGGGTCATGGCGTTTTATCACAGCAATAAAAAGTGACTAATTACATATATTCCCTTGATATCAGTTCCTAAAATGTAACCAAATCTGACAATCTCATGTTTGAGTATTTGGGAAGTAAGTAAACCAGGAACCTTGCTGCCTAGTTCCTCACGCCCACATTCATAAAATAGGTTTCTGTTAAACAGCATTGAAACTGCTATGATGGCACATGCTTATTATCATTTAGGGATTCCTTTGAGCAGTGTAAAAGCTGAGGAGGAATATAGGATGGTAGAGAGAAGATGAAAAGAAATATAGACCAGAGAGAGGCAGAAGTGGGAGGAGGAGAATGAGTTAATGAGAATATACAGGCATGTATACAAGCACATGTGTACTCATCAAAAGTCAACCTTGTATGTTATTCCAGAATTTCTTCATCTTGATTTTGTTTTGTTTTGTTTGACAGGGTCCACCAATGACCTGAGCTCACCATGTAGGCTATTCAGGCTCGTAAGCAAGACTGAAATTTGCCTGTCTTTCCCCATCAGCTCCAAGGCTACAAGTGCATACCATCATGCCTCTCTTCCAGTCTGTGCCCATCCCCACACTCATTCTCAAATTTATGCTCCTTTTATTATTTATGTATAATGGTACATGTATTATATTAATTATATTATATTATATTATATTACATATATAATGAGGGTATGATATTTATATATGTGTGTGTGATATAGATAGATAAATATAGATATATACAGATATATACAGATATACATGTATACATGTATACATGTATGGATGTATAGATGTATAGATATATTCTACATGTTAGATACCTATCTTCATTATTATATGGTATTATGGCTGATATTATTATTAACTTGCCAAGATTGAGAATCACCTGAGAGACAAGCTTCCAGGCATCTCTGTAAGGTATGTCTTAGATTAGGTTAACTTCCAATCCTGTCTGTAAGGCATTATTTACATAGGGTTAACTGAGGTGAGAAGACCCACCTTACCTGTGAGCAGCATGATTCCATGGGCTGTAGTCTTAAACCGAATGTGGAGAAAGCAGACTGAGCACCAGCATTTATCTCTCCCTGATCCCTCATGATGGACTGGCTCAAACCCATACCATCATGATTTCCCAACTGTGATATACCATACCCTCAAATGTTGAACCAAAATAAATCGTTCCTCCCTTCATTTGATGCTGTCATGTGTTTTAACACAGGAATGGAAAAGACACACTAAACTACAAGCATCATAAGGTAAATATTGTCACCCCACACTCTAACTTCTAGTTGGCCCTTGTAGGACAGGGTATAAAATAGTAAAAAGAACAGTCTTTGCATAGAGGCAGACAGATTAAGCTTGGATTTTGTGTCTCTCACTTATTCATTAACTTTTCCTTGAGCCTCAGTTTCTGCTTCCCCAAAATGAGATCTTGGCTACAGACCCTTTATCGTTGCTTTAAAATTAAAGTAAGAACATATGGAAATCTTCCACTTGATACTGAGTGAGCAATTTTAATTTCTCCTTATTTGAAACTGGGGATCGGCTGTCAGTCTTTATCAGTTCTTTATTCTGCTGGAATCAGCTCATTTCCTCCAGTCCTCAAACTGGCCATTTTCATTCCTTGATTCCAACCTACTAGCCTTTCTGCCACTCAGGTCAGAGCCATGTTAATTTCCCAGGGTGTGATGCAATAAATTATTACAAACCACACCACTTAGGACAACAGAGACTCATCCTTTCACCGTTAATGAAGATTAGAAGTCCAATATCAAAGCATTGAGTCAGTCTCTCTCTCTCCCCCTCTCTCTCTCTCTCTCTCTCTCTCTCTCTCTCTCTCTCTCTGTTAATGGCTGGTTGGTTTTCATTTACCAGGACAGAATGCCTTCCTGTTGTCCAGGCTAGCCTCACACTCAAGTTCTTCCTGTCTCCAGTTCCTAGTGCTGTGGTGACAGGCATGTGGCACAACATTTAGATGCCACAATCCTTTCCTCTGTCATATATTCTCTGTGCCTCCCCTGAACACAGCTATCATTGGATATAGGACCTATCCTGAGAATCATGGACATAATTTTCTTCCCGAATATTCAATTTATTGATCATTTTCTAAATAAGCTATTATTCACAGGGACTGTAACAGGGAATGAGGACATATCTGTTCAAGGACTCTTTCTTTGGCCTATTTTATGCAATAATGGACTCAGGAACAGAATAGTATACTGGGGAATGTGGTTCACAGTCTACATGTTTTCCTTAACCTCTTGTTATAGTTTATGTTTCTTTCTGTTGTTAATGTGTGTACTAAATGAAAAGTAAACGATTTTATTTTTATAAATGGGTGTGTGTTAGTTAATAGTCTGCTTCTGTGATAAAATACTCTGACAAGAGCAACTAAAGTCGGGAAAGGTTTATTTCAGCTCACATTTCCAGGTCATAGCCTGTCATGGTGGGCCTGGGGTAGCTGCACTCATTACATGTCTAATTAGGAACAGAGAACAGTGAGTAGGTTCATCCTAGTGCTTAACTCATTCTGCCCATTTGTACAGTCCAGGAGCACAGGGAATTACCTTCCCCTCACAATCACAGTAGGTCTTCCCATGTCAGGAGGATCCTCCCAGGTAGCCCAGAGTCCTTTCTGCCATCTAAGTTCTGTATTCCTCCTGGGTGATTTTTTTGTGTGTGTGTGCTATACTTTCTTACATGATAGTAGGTTCACAGAACTATGTCTTTCTCTTTCCCCAGGGGGTCCGGCAATATAACGCTTCCTTCCTCCAAGAGTTAACCTGTCTTCTGGACACAATAAATAGTTGCCAGGTCATTCAGATTACATGTGCATCTATTTATCTTCTGATGGCCCAAGAAATTAAATTATGAACCATTGATGGTGGACTAATCTCCAGTTCCTTCTGGAATTTGGGGCTGCTTCTGATTAACTATGTTGAGGAGTAATCGGATCACTTCCTCATTCTTACAAAACCTTCCCTTGCTTAACCAGTCATGAACTAGTAGTAGATATCCCAGACTGTCAATTATTCTGTGTGCTGCAACTACACTGTCAATACCAGGGAAGGGGGTTCTATTCCTGGACATTTTGAACTGTAAGTTATAATTACCCAAACTGTTATCATTATTTTCCTCTCATGGGAGGATGAGGACAGCACACTGCATCCGGTATCAATTTAAACTCATATTTACATGAACAGCCCTTGAATTTATTCCCATGTTCTCTTTTCTCTAGTGCATTTTTGTCCTTACAAAGGGTTTTTAGTCCATATGGTAAAAAAAAAAAAAAAAAAAAAAAAAACTTTTATCTCTTCTCAAGATGTCAGGTATGCTAAATAACTCTAAAATGTAAGATCAGCAAGTGAGGAACACTGTTTCTCCTGTGATTTCATATTTACCAAATATATTAGTAGGCATTTGGCCAGAACTTTCCCCTATGAGATAGTTCCTGGCCTCTCCTACACCTTCTTTCAGTCATTTCCCCAATATTGTGATCTGACCTAGATTTAAATTCTTGATGAAAATAATGTTCTACTATGACAGAAGTGGATATTTGACTTCAGAGTCAGCATGAACTTTTTCTGGGCACATTCTGCCTAGGAATAAGTGCTGAGACCTGTAGAGACCAATGAACTGGTGGTCCACAGAGTGGATCTAGCAATCCTTTAAGTCTGTGTTGATCAGAAATGTGATATAGAATTTTCCTGCCTCCCACTCTCCAGCCATATGAGTACCCTAGTTTGGTCATTCTTCTTCTCAATATTCCTCTCTCTCATGTTTCCTAGGTTATAGATCTCTTGTGTGTAGGAGGGTATCCAGAATGTGTGTGTAGTCTTATGCACACAGAGAGACTGGCTACACACATTCTCTTGGACATTCCTCATCATTCCATGGTTGTTCTCATCTCTGTGTGACATAAGCTTACACCACACTTCATCTTGTTTGCAGTTTGCTATCTATTATCCTCATGGGCATAGATCATGCAAGACAGTTCTACTTTGTGTGTAAGGTGTCTAAGTTTTACTTATAACACATACTCCCAGAATGTGTTCTTACCAAGCCCTGTAACTCATTCCAGGGAAATCACAAAAATAAGAGAAACTCCCCATACCTGTTCTTAAGTCTGTGAATCATCAAAACTTTCTGTGTTCCCTTAGGCTAACATGAAATAGGTTTATGTCTTCTGGCTTTCACACAACCTCATTTTTCTCCACTTATTCTGTAGCCATCTTGGAGCACGTGGCAGTATATTCAGCACTTTAGCCTGTTGCTAATTCTTGATAATATATGCATGCCACATAGACCTTCACTGCTCCTGAACTATTTCACTGCTCTTTGGATAGGATAACCATTCCATTATGGCATGAGTCAGGAATGGCTTGAATCTTATGTCCTAAATTCGGTGTCCCAGTTCTATATAACTAGAAAGCAAAGATGGCCATGGGTGAGGGGTGGAATGACTTGGAACAGCATGAAGTGATCTCTGTGCACTGCTGCTCTCTTCTGCTCCCATTACTGCCCTATGGAAGTGAGGTCACTGAATGCTGTGAGAGAAAAAGTAAAGAGATGGAGCCAGGACTTGGATGTGACCAAGGCAATGATCTAGTGTTAGAACAGCTTGCTCTATACTTCTTGTGACTGGAAGAATCCAAATGACCTAAGACTCTGAGTCAGACATTGTGTTGATTTCAACCCAATGATTTTCTATCTAATATAGCACCTCTCACAGTCTCTTTAATGCTCATCTACTGACATCACTTTCTAAAAGCAATCTCCCTTTTCCAAAGTTTTAAAACTCAAAAGGACCTCATTTTGTATAGGTGGCATTATTTAATACAAACACACCAAGAAATCAATAAACATTTTATAGAAGCATTCCTTCTTAACTTCATTTTGAGTTTAGTGCTTACACTGGAGGTTTGGAGGGGCAGCAGCTGCCACTGGCCCTCTTGGGTCTCTCACTTCTATACTGTCTCAGGAGTCCCCAGAATTCCAAGAGTAAACTATCTACAGCTGGCAAAAGTCACACCCCTCCTAGAGTATGAGACAAGCCAAAATGGCTGTGGACAGTCTGATGTCACCCTACCTGGGATTAAAACAAAAACATAATCACATAGCATAACTGGGTTTACAAAGAAACTGAAATTCTTACTATAGTCTATAATTAAATTATTGCTTGATTTAAACTCAACTTGCGATTCATTGGGTCCCTCCCAGCTAGGATTTAACATACCCATTTCCAGGACTCTCCACATTTAGCTAATGTGAACCCCCTCACTAATTGATCTCCTGTCTCCCCATGACTGGATTATTCTGCAAAAAATAAAATAATGAATGCCTTTCTGATTTTCAAATAATTTTTAAAATATTGACTTTATTTCTCATTCTCTAACCATCTTTTTCAACTAGATATCAGATCCTAGATTTCATGTTTGGCTTTCCAATTGATTAGTATCTGTCATTATCCAATCCAACAGCTCTTGCTTGCCACCCTTCTCCTGAGCTCTGTCTAGTGAGCATCATAAATGTCCTGTTCCCTCTAACCATGAGTTCTAACTCAGAGCTTCCATTTGCAGCTCCCTGGATAGCTTTTTGATTTTTCTGCCTCTGACTTACTTTTCTCTCTCAAAGTATATGCATTCCACAGTCAAGCCTCCTGCCTTCTTCCTTCCATGATGTTCACTTTGGGGAATCTTTCATTCATCCTGACTGTCAGGATGTCAGTTTGATAAAAATACAACCAGACAGGGAGTCAGGACCAAATTCTGAACCCAATTCCCAGGGCTGCCTTCCTAGTTTCTCAGAATACTTATTTATTTGGCCATACAGAATCTTGGTTTATTTTTGTTTTTGCTCTACTTTGGTGCTTGCTGCTCTTGCTGCTATGTTGAGGATTGAATTCAAAGCCTACTACATAGAGGGCATGTATTCTGCTTTTGCCCTACATCTCCAGTCTTAGGAAGTTATATTTAAGATACTATTTAACTCTGCAATATTAGGTTAAAAGCTATGGGGATGGCTTAGAGGGGAAGTACTTCCCTTGCAAGTGTGAGGATCTGAATTTGGATTCCCGGAGCCTCAGTTGAAAAGGTAGATGTCCTGGTACACGTTTGTTATTTCAGTACAAGCAAATCCTAGGACTCACTGGCCAGTCAACTGAGCCCACTTGGTAAAGTCCCAAGCCAAGGAGAGACCTTATCTCAAACAAAATGAGGTAGGTACCTGAAGACTGGCACCCAAGTTTATCACCTGAGCTCTACACACTTTGATGTGAAGCAAAGAAGAACCCAGATTGAGTTGGGGTATGTATTGATTACTTTTCTTATTGAGTTAGTCAAAATTACTGGCAAGAAGCAACCAACGGCATAACGGGATTATTGTGGCTTATGGTTTGATGGCATACATTATATCATGGCAGGCAGGAAGTATGACAGAATCAGGAGGTTGCAGGTCACATTTTGTAGGGAGCCATTCAACCAGTTCTTAAAGACGGCACAGACTGCCTCAGTTGTACTGGCATAAACAACTCTTAATTGGCATTAGGCTGTGTCAGCTGTTGTTTGATCTTGTGCCCGAGACCACCTGGTGTATGAGCAGGAAGGACGGGGCAGCTCAGTGATTGGCCAGGATAGGGTTTAAGTAGCTGCTCCTGGGTGGGCTCGGGGGCCCCCATTCCATTCTACCACTCCACTCTGCTACTCCACTCTTCTCGGCCCCATTCTGCCATTCACCATTTTCACTCTGTAACTGCATGTATGGCCATTCTGCATTGCCATTTGCCATTTTACTTTTCCTGAGTAAACTGTCCTGAGAAGAAACCTGGTTTGTCCTGCATCTTATTCCTGCTGGACGGGGTAGGTGTGTGACAACATTATATCAGTGATAGGGAATCAGGGAGAGCAATGAGGCCATAAAACCTCAAGATTCACCTGTAGTGATGTACTTTCTCCAGCAAGGCTCCAACTCCTAAAGGTTACACAGCTTTCTCTAATATCACCAACAGTTGAAGATCAAGTATTCAAACATTAGAACTTGTTTGGAACACTTTACATTCCAACCAAAACAAGGTATTTGAAAGTATTTTTTTTCTTATAGATCAAGCTTAAATCAAGTTCACAATAAAGCCTATTCTTACTCGAAAGTGCAAGATGACCATTCAACTTTGTATCTGTCTGAGATCTATTAGACAATTTGGTAGTTGTTTAGTATTATCATATACACTGAGTAAAATTAACCTTTTTACTAAACCCAATCTTTTAAACTGTGAAAAAGAAGAGAAATTGGGTCTTAGAACTCTTTATGAAGATTTTAGGTTTTTTTTTTTTTTTTTTTGTATTTGTGTGTGTGTGTCCAATAATCTGAATGTATACAAACATATATGTGCAGGTAGGAGAGGGCATGGCCTGAAATTTATAGGTATTTGTGTTACCTGACAGCAGTGCTTGGATTGAAACTTTGATCCTCATAATAGAACAAGTTTTCTTACCCACTGAACCATCTCTCCAGTCCAGGGCTTAGAAATCTTAGATATACAAATCTGATAAACTTTTAACTTGTGAGAAAAGTTCTATCCTCCCCTTGCCCCAGCCTGGTCAAACTGGAGTTGAAACTCTTGGGATACAATTTAATTTTGCAATTAAAAATCATGTTTATTTGTGTTTGTGTTTATGTGGTGTGTGTGTGTGTTCCTTTGTCTGTGTATAGTATGTACCAGTATATCAACAGCTTGGGGCATTATATTTAAGTCAGATGTTCATTTTAGGTTTAGACCTTCATTTTTGGTTCATCCTGAGTGTGGTAGCTTGAATAAGAATGGCTCCACAGACTCATATATTTAGATGCTTGGTCACCTAGGAATGGGGCTATTGAGAGGGATTAGAAGACACGGCCTTCTTGGACTGGGTCTAGCATTAAAGGAAGTGTGCCACTGGGAGTGGAGATTGAGACTTCGAGATTTCAAAAGCCCAAACCAGGCCCAGTAGCTTTCTCTTACCTCTGCCTGCAGGTCTGAATGTAGAACTCTCAGCTACTTCTCCAGCACCGTGACTGAACTGTGTGCCACCCTGCTTCCCACCATAGTGAAAATGGGCTAAGCCTCTGAGCACTCCAATCAAATGCTTTGTTTTAGAAGAGTTGCTGTAGTCACAGTATCTCTCACAGCAAAAGAACACTGGCTACGACACTGAGGTTGGTATAACATCATTGTGTACCCATTGTTTTTCTTATATGTTCGAGTCCAAGGTAACTACTTAATAAATTATTTAATTTTGAGCAAAAGGACTAATTTTGATAACACAAAATGATTTTTTATGTACTTGACTATATTAATGAAGTGGGTAGTGAAACCATGGAGTTTGGAGGTTACTCATTACATACTGTTCTCTATAAGAATAATGATAGGAAGGGACACACTACTGTCTAGCTAAGCCCAAGCTTGATACACAATGCTACAAGCCAGTTTTCTGTGTATCCTTACTCAAAGTGATCACATACATCGTCGTTTTTATTTTAAATCAGACAACATGATTTACATAATGACTCTGTAGAAATAAAGAAAATTTATAGTGAATTTCTTCTCAAGATGAACTGTTTAGTCATCCCCATAAACAATCCTTATAGAAACATTCCATGGTCAATGCTGGATTTCATGCTATGGATAGACAGTAGCCTGACTGGACCTTACCCTCAAGAATTTCATAAGTGAGATGAGTAATTAATCCCTAGTTGACAGTGGTATGTGCTCTATATAAAGCCCACACAACAAAAAACATACAAGATCCTCAAGAGTGAGAAGGTTCCAGAAAAGCTAGAATGTGAATTGAGCATGCCTCAGAATGAATGATGCTAACAAAAAGCTGGCTGACATCTTCATAGTTGTATGTGTACTACAGGATGGCTCCAGGTACACTTACCATCAGCACAGGGCCAAGCTCAGTATGTCAGGCCCCACGTGGCTAAAGCTCATCTTCTAAGAACTGACACAGTGAGGCACCTAATGCCTTAGACACTGAGACTCACACTGTAAACACATGTACAGCAGTAAAGCTGAGCACATTGGATAACATACTAGTAGCGCTTATTATAACTTTAAAAGGAATTTAACGTATTTTCTCTGGAAAAAGAAAGTGTTTGAGTAATTATCAAAGGCACCAAAATATTGTTGAGAGTATTGGGAAGATGGCTCCACCATTAAAGTACTTACTGGAGTTCAGAGCCTAAGAGACCACTTAAAAACCTGGGGGCTCTGGTAGCTACCTAGAATCCAGCTGATGGGAAAAAGACAGGATTCCCCTGGGTAAATTAGCAAGTTATACTAGTAGAAAAGATGGATACCATATTTATTGAGAGATCCTGCCTCAATGCATACAGTGGAGAGTAACTAGGGAAGAGATAAGTAGTGTCAACTTCAGTCCTGCACACATATATGATTGCGCACACATGTATACAATACACACACACACATATGTGTGTGTATGTGCGTATTGTATACATATTCACATGCATCAATTCAATACACATATGCACCAAAATAGTATTGAGGTTCTTAGCAATTAAGATGAAGTGTAGAATTTGAATTGATTATTAGAAGACTGATGTGAAGTACTAGGTCTGTCAGTAATAAGAGTCAAGACTATGATAATATTCCTTCACTTTATATGACAGTTTCCTTCTAGCTAAATAATGCAATGCCTCATGGCAGAGTTATGCAGAAAGGGGCTATGAGAGAGAAAGAGAATTTATATTCTACACTACATCTTTTCATACCTTAGAGTAATAAAAATACTAATTTTGTTATACTAAAACTTCATGATATTTTTAGAACAAATTACTCTTCCAGATGAGGAGCTCACACATCTTCTTCATTAAGTAAAGTTTCATACTCCATTAAGTATTTTTGCCAAACATTTAAAATATGATTTGATTACAACTGAACATATAAGGAGCTGAGTATCTTTACTTATAAACAGAGGAAACTAGAAAAAACTTCTTGGGTATTCTCACATAATTGGGTCTGCCCACCTTCAGGTTGAATAGAGCATAAGGTGACATTTCACCTCAGCTAAGGATATAAACTATAGGAAAATGGCCACACAGAAGAAAAATTCAAATTGAGAACAAATATTTGTTCCACAAATTAGTTTTATGACAGGGCATTAGATGTCTTAATATTGATGACTCCTTAATTATGACTGCCCAAACCAAAAACTACTCAATCTGAATGTCAGATGTAAAACAGGAACACTAAACTCACAGGTTCCTGCCATGATTTCACATGCTTTAGATGCTGGCTTGCGGCCCTTTGCATTTAAGGCACAAATATAAACAGTGCATTCATAATGCCCAAGTTCCCTGGTGAGTGGGAGAGATACTGCAGGGCTCAAGTGCACTTAATATAGTTGACGTGTCACCAGTGCAGCTTTATCAGAAGCCTTAAGGCCTGTTGCCAACAACATAGTTGATATCAGAACTACACGGAATGAAAATTCAGTCATCAGGACTCAGAGAATTCTCAGTGGCTATAATTTATCTCAAAATAGAAATGATATGCTTAAGACTTTTCCTGAATAAATATACTCACAAAATATTTTCCTTATCTGGGCAACTGTGCTATGCTTAGGAAAGCTTGGCCATAGTAAAATTTGCAGTAAAAATGGAAGCAAGGAAAACAACTAGAAGTTAATCTATTTATATCCTTAATATTAACTATAAGTCTTTTATCCAATCACCCAGTGTTGAGAGAAAAAAAATTATACAAATCTTATGACTACTAATGCCAAGTATGTCCATAAGATTAGCAACAAAATAAAGCCCTAGTGTAAAGGGATGGTTTACACTTCACTTTTCCTATGGGATAGGCAGTCTTAAAGGTGTGTGTGTGTGTGTATGTGTGTATGTGTGTGTGTGTGTGTGTGTGTGTGTGTGTGTTTATTGCACTTAAGTGTAGGGTTGTGTGTGTAGGTGTTTAGTGCACATAAGTGCAGGTGTGTGTGTGGTGAGGGTGGATATTTAATGCACATAACTGCAGATGCCTATGAAGTACGAAACAAAGTGTGGCATCCCTTGGATTGATACATAGTGCGAGCTTCCTAAAATGGATGGTGGAACTGGGCCTGGATCCTTGGCAAAGCAGTATGCACTCCTAACCACTGGGCCATTTTCCACACCCCACATATTTTCCTTAAGGCTAATTTCAGTGGGTTTTCTGAGAAAATTTATTCCTCTCAGTTCTATATACTGTTCCTTAAAACACATAATTGACAGCATAGGTGAAAAAAATCTAATTAATTATTCACTAAAATGCATAATCTCTTATAAAACAATTTACAATTGATGAAATTATAAGAGTCAAAATTTCTTCCCAAAGTATAAATCTATCACTCTAGCTACGTATAACTCAATGGGAAATGAAAAATTACAAAAAGTAATTTTGCTGTTTGAACATAGGACTGACATCTCACGGACATGGGTAGAATATTCTCTGTTGATAATTCTGTGGTTAGTTCAAAGGTGGCCTTTGGGCTTATTTTAAGACATTTTTAAGGAAAGTTGATACAGAAAGTGTTCAATGAAAAAAAAATCTTATAAAATAATCATAGCCAAAAATCTACCATTCAAATGCAGCAATGAAATCGAGAACAACTGAGCTAGTGAGAAAATTTAGTGCTGTGTTCTTGAATTCACAAATTCACTAAAGATCAGGTCATCAACGCCTCCACAGGATCTGTAAGCTGGCTCTCTTAAATCAGCTAGAGGCATTGCCCATGACTCCCACTGGTCAAGAGGAAGACAGCAACAGGACATCCTGGCTGACTCCTAATCACTCAGCTGAAACACCAACCTGAACTTCACTTAGTCTACGGACGATGGTTTCTTCCACACTCAGATATGATGGATGGTTAATGTTGACAATGGGACATAGGTATCTAAAGGCCAACCAGATCTACATGCCTCACTCCCATATAGAACAAATGTGCTGTGTATGTGTGGGAATGAAAGACCCAAGAGTAAAGTAGAAAGCGATTAGATTTTGCAGCATTCTTATGTTGGAAAGATTCTGCTTTCTGGTGAGACCTTGGCCTTGGCTCCTCTTGTTACAAACTGTCATAATATCGCTTTAATTACATGTGAGAATTGAATTAAAAGAGTTATCTCCTTGGCCTCTAATTAATGGAAAGCTTGATTCTTTCCATAACCACTGAACTAGCCAGTGACTTTTATGTAACAGAGCAAGATACATAGTTGACACCACTCTACGCTCTCACACCAATGACAAAGGGAAAAAGCGCGCAGTATTGTCCTTTGTAGTGCGAGGTTTATAGGAGTTGGCTTTCTGTCTGTACTTTTTGTAACTGTTGCTGAAGCTTTCAGCCTTCCTGTGATCCCACAAGGAAATGCCATTTTTCAATTTAATAGAGGTGTAATTCTATTTTAGCTCCGTGTGGGCTGATGGAAACCAACAGAGGTCCCATCAGCCTCACAGCTCTCCACTTCTGGTTTTTTTTTTTCCCTCAAGAAACAAGATTTCTAAAGCCAAGCTGTTGATAGGCTGCTGTTTCTAATGTGCCACTTTGAACAGTTAATCTCAAACCACTAGGAAGTTGGTCAGATTCACAGGATCGGGTATGAAGGAGCTCCTGCACTGCAGGCACTTGTCCATACACCTTCATGTTGACTCCTTGGTACCTCACAACTCCTTTCATAGTTAGGAAACACAGGAAGTACGCAGCATCATACCATTGCATGGTACAGCTAAGGGGTGAACCCCTGCACCTGTATCTAAATTCTAGAATGACCACTGTTCAGACTGAAGCATGAAACTCTAGGCAAGTGTCAGTCAGCATCTTGGGATCTTAACATTCTTTCCATCTTCCTAGCATTATAACAAACTTTCATGCTGGGATTCTCAGCATTTCATGAAGATGAAACAAACAGGTAATAAACATTTTTAGGGGATGAGTATGCTTGCTTTTATTGTTTTATGAGGGAAAAGGAGAGACCGGGATGGACTAAAGAAATAGCTCATTTCATGTACATGAGCATATGCATACTACACATACCTAAGCATATGCACACACTGACCTAAAGGTTGTAGTAAATATTAGTTGGGGTTTTCTAGCCCACCTTTGATCATTTAATTCCCAAATAAAAGACACAAAACACTTATATTTATAATGAGCCTTAAAGCATTAGAGTTGGGAAGGATCAACCCTATATGCTATTATGTCTACTTCCCTGTCAGTAACCCTGAGATATCACTTACCCTGTTCTTCCTGGGCCACTCTTACTCCACCTGGATGGCCCTCATGGCCACACTCACAAGATCCACCTACCCCATGGTGCCATCTGCCTCCTCCTCCTCCTCCTCCTCCTCCTCCTCCTCCTCCTCCTCCTCCTTCTTCTTCTTCTTCTTCTTCTTCTTCTTCTTCTTCTTCTTCTTCTTCTTCTTCTTCTTCCTCTCTCTCTCTCTCTCTCTCTCTCTCTCTCTCTCTCTCTCTCTCTCTCTCTCTCTCTGCTTCAGACCCCATGCCCTACAACAGAAGCTTTGCCCACCTCTCTTCTTCCCAGCTACAGGATGTCAACATCTTTATTTAACCAGTAGTATTAAATTAAGAAGCAAGGTCACATAGGATGACTTGGTATATGCAAGGATTTCCTTGTCCCTATGGCAACCAGATTTGGGGGGGCAGTATTTAGCATTAAAATACACAGCAGCTGACCAAGCCTCAACAGACGAGCTTAGTTTGTAAATTGTTTGCCATGAAAGAATAAAGACCTGAATTCAGATTTCTAGAGCCCATGTAAAGGCCAGTGACACTCATCTGTGACAAGAGCATTGTAGACACAGAGGCAAGAGCAAGTAGAGATGTTTCAGCATTTACAGTCCTTGTGCTCTTCCTGATGACCTAGCTTTGATTCCCAGCACCCACATGGAAGCTAATAACAGTCTGTAACTCCAGTTCTAGAGAATCAGATTCACTCTTATGCCCTCTGGAAGCACCTGCATGCATATGGCACACAGACACGCCTTCAGGCAAAATACCCATAGACATAAAAGAATAATAATAAAACAATGTGGGAAAAGGCATCTTAATTTACTTCTAGCTTCCATATGCACACATAAACATCTGAACATGTGCACACACAGGAACAAATATACACCTAAGTTCATATACACACCTGTATCATACACATGCACACACACAAAAAAAGTGACCAACAATGTTAATTCTACAAGACAGAATTTTGTAAAAATTAAATTATTTATTAAAGGTTTATAGTGAAGTACATTACAATCATGACAACTAAGGATCTTATTGAAGAGGCTGGAATCATATATTTGATACTTGTCATGTCTGATGGGATAAACCTGCTTGGATGAGAAGTTCTAATCTTGTCTCTCTTTCAACAAGCTCATATTCAGGTCATTTAAAACTACTTTAAACTCCTCCCTGTCCCTCAAAATACACAAAAAAAACATGAAAAATTGAATACATTTCCCATTTGATGACTTTTTAACATTTGGATTTATTATTTATGTAACATTAGCTAAAACATGCTCTGTTGCCATTCATAGGGGTAGAGATTAGAGAGAGAAAAAAACATGTCCTTATGTACTGTAACTTAGCAAATACTTCCTCTGCCATGCTTATTGGAGGAATAACTCAAGGACATTGATGAACTAGGGATGCTAAAGATTGGAGTATACCATGGTGTACTTTGTAAGATATACTTATAAGAACCACAGAATATTTCATGTTAATAAGCAAAAGAGTGTGTGGGGCTGTGGGTATGTGGGAAGAGGGGGGAGGGAGAGAGCCTGCCTTTGGCCAGAATTCCTGTACTCTGGGCAGGCAGACTCTGGAGGACTGCCAGATGCTTTCCACAAGGCCCAGGGTGGGCATCTGGCTATATGAAGCCACTGATCCTACACAGTGGGGGTTGATAAAGGACAGCCCCAGGTACCAGGTTCTCAGTCTTTGGCATCCCACGCTGTATATGGCAGAGGAGCTGAGAACAGAATAGGGGCCCTGGGGTGACACTCAGCCCCAAAGGGGAAAGGAGGAGAGGTCAGGGGGAAAAGGGGGTGCTGAGTGTTTCCCATGTAGGTGAGTATCTTTAGTCTGGGTCTTGATGAATAGAGACAGTCTATGGTTTTAGAGCTTTATTGTAGAAAGGCAGGGGGAAAGAGAGAAGATAAAAAGAGAGAGACCGGCCATGAACAAGAGGAGAGAAGGGGGAAGGGAAAGAGAGAGTTAAGAGAGTAAGAAATGCAAAGGCTTAGAGAGAGGGAGGTAAAAGCTTAGAGTAAGAGAGTGAGGAGGGGCCAAATAGCCCCTCTTATAGTGGGTTTGTTATCTTGCTGTTGCTAGGTAACTGTGTGGAGAAGTCTAGCCAGAAGGCCAGAAGCTTGGGACATTATCTACGTGACTATTAGCCATATACTCCTCCTATGGAAGCTGTGGGGGCGGTAACTTCAAGAGGAGCCAGGGGTCTAGGAGACATGAGGGAATGCCTTCTGTCCCATGTAGGTGAAAATTACCACCACAGGTCCTACCGGGGTTCAAGACCTCAGCTTGACTGGAGACCAGGCTGTCTGTGCATAGCCCATTGCCCCACAAGAGTAGAGCTCCTGCATCCAAAAGTAACTACAAAATAACATCAGGAATAAATACTAATTGTTATTTTAAAAGGCCTTTATTTGCTTTGCCAAAGATATGCAAGTAGAGTTTGTTTAGACAGTATGTTCAAAGAGCTCATGTAAGAGGCTTGGTCATCAAGGTGGCATGCTCAGAAAAGTGCTGTAAACTTTCTGAAAATGAGACCATATGGGAGGCCCTTAGGTCATTAAGGGTCTGTCCTTGAAGGAGTTTGGGAAATCTAAGGCAATTGCTTTCTGTATTCTGCTTCTTTTCTTTCACATGCTCTTTCTAAGGATATGCTGCCCTTGCTAGAAATCTCAAACAGTGGGTTTCCTGATCCCCTGGAACCTCTAGAACCATGAGATAAAATGAACCTTTGGAGCTGGGGAGATGATTCAGTCAGTAAAAGCTCTTACCATACAAACAAGAACAGTAGGATTCAGATCCCCAGAACACGCTTAAACCCAGACCCAGTGTTGCATTTCCATAATGCCAGTGTTCCTACAGTGAGATGGGGGTAAAGCGAAAAAGCTGCATAGAGGCTGTTGAGCAAGCTGAGCTATTTCATGGAGATGAAATCTCATCTCAAATATGTGGGAAGTGGGGATCAATACCCAGATGTCTGGCACATGTGCATTTGCACACGCGCGTGCTCACACACACACCATATACATATATATCACAAACACAGACACACAGATTATACATGCATAAATTAAAAAAATCTATATAAGTTTTTGCAAGTATTTTGTTATAGCAAAGGGAAGCTGACTAACATAGCAGTTGATTCTGCACTCTGACTTTTGTGAAGCCAGAAAGGTATCCCAACACTCTCAGTAGACTGAAACAGTTAATTTAATTAAATATCCTTCAAGTCATGTATATGTTGGCCCAAAATCATACTTCAATGCATAAATCTCTGATCTTTACTGTTGCACATAAATAATCATAAAGAAAAATGTGTAATAAATGCAATGTGCTACATAGTGACTCACCATGGCTTTATAAATAACCTTTGATTATGTTACATTTCCCACATTACTAGCAACTAACGATGCAAATCAGAAGTGAGATATCATAATCCAACATCCAGTCTTTCTGGATGTACTACCTGTCGATAATCTACACAGAGGACACATTGAAACCAGTGGGATTTTTTGCACATGGGCACAGGAAAGTCTAAAGTTCACATAGGGATGATGTTAAGGACAAGCTCTTCTCACCATAGTATTCAAAGTACCATCATTTCTCAATATCCAAAGGACACTGATCCTTCAGAATTCTCCACTGAGGTGGCAGAAATGTGAAATAAAAGGAACTGCTCCTCTTATTTTATTCCAGCATTTTGACCATTAAAATCAGTAATGTATCAGTAAAGTTAGTGTATCCTGCTTCATTGTAGGTACTTAATGGGTAGGTACTGGAAGGTAAATCTCCTCTAGAAGATCAGCCAGTGCTATTTGTTTGTCTGTCTGTCTGTTGAAACAAGGCCTCACTTTGTAGTCTTGGTAGCCTAGAGCTTACTATGTGGAGCAGGCTGGCCTTGAACTCATATTGATCTGCCTGTCTCAACCTCCTAAATGCTGACATTAAATATATGTGCAACTATACCAGGCAGTCAGTGCTCTAAAACCACTGAGTCATCCCTCTAGCTCCCATCAAATACTGTTGATACTACTGCTCATAAAATATAGCATGTAGTGCTCAGAGATATATAAATAATAAATTTTTATTTATTTATTTAGTGTGCGTTAATGTGAGGGTATGGATGCATATAAGCCATGCTATTCCTATGAAGGTTAGCACACAATTTTATGAAGCCAGTTCTCTCCTTCTACCAACCATATGGCCCTGGGAATAGAACTGGGATTATCAAGATTGGATGTAGAGGCTTTTACCTACTGAGCCATCTCACCAACTCGACAGCCTTATTTGTTGCCATAGTAACCTAAAGTAACAGTAAAACACCAGGGGAAAGAGAGACCCCTAATGGAACAAACCAAGCACACATGGTGATGAAGAACACATTCTAAGGAAATTGTGTCTCCAGGGTACTGATGTGATCTCATCTGAGAGAGAAAAAAACTGTCCCTTAACTTAATGACCTAAAGTAACAGCCATTTATTTGGTCATGAGTCTCTGTGAATAGGCCATTGTCACTAGGCTGTGCTGAGAAGGAATGCTGGTACCCAACATGCCCTCCATGGGGACAGACTATCTCCAGGTCTCCCTCTTTGCTCACTGAGCCTCTGAATTCTCAAGGAGCTATTTGTTTCTTTGCATATTGGTTTAGTTTTGTGTTTATGTTTCATGTTACAAAGTGCAGTAGAGAGTAATCTTGTCTTAGTAAACCCTTTCAAATATATCCTGTGTATGCATGGCTGACTTTGCATTGTTCCAGCTGTAGCGAAGACCTAGGAGCTCCCAGGGATGCCAGATGGAAGGGACACATGAGCCATCAGTGCCATTTTGCTCGTGATCTGCTCCTCGGTGATAGAGATCACTTTGTCATGTGCTAGAGAAGAAGCTTTTAAAAGATGAAGCCTGGGAAATAGACATAAGAATTTGTTCTTGGAGACAAAATTATGAGGTGGTAGTTGAGGCTGGATTCCCTGAGTTAAGAATATATTCTCTTTGGGTAGTTTTCAAGGGGAAGAAAGAAGAACGGCAGAGCAAAGCCAGATGAAGCAGTAAGAGTATGGGGAGATTTGTCCGTATGTTTGATTGTATTGTTCATTTCAACTGGAAATGGTTGAAGCAGTATTATTGTCTGAGAACAGTATCTAAAGAAGAAGATAAAAATACCAGGAACCACAGAGAGCAGCTATTGCCCCAGAAGAGCTTGGTCTGTAGAAGAGGAAGCCAACACTCCCGAGGAGTGAGAGTGAGGTGTGAAGACCAGCAGGTTTATGTCTACGTGTTAATGATTACACCAGGTAATAACACAGGAAGGTGTTTATTTACACACTGTAACCTGCACTCAAACTTCCTTGGAAATCTCCTTCCTCATATCTCTCTGTAGGTGTAGCCCTCAGAAGTTCTGGGAGAATTGCCCAACTTAGCACCTGCCATAATTGATTATCAAGAGCCTTGTTTCTATTGGGCCCCTGATCCTCAGAGCAAGATCCCTGAGAGACTCTTAACACACTGTCTTTCCAGACTGAGAAAAGAGAGAATATTGTCCATACTGTCTAAACCCTTGAGACATTAAAACAGTTCTCTATTATTTTGTAAAACCTATGTTTATGTGATTTAGATAAAGGGTTTAAAAAGTCAAGTAAAATATCATTAACAATAAAAATGTGTTTGATGTTTATTACAGATTAATATCCGGGCTCCCCCAGTGTGACAAGCATCCCATCGAATACTGTTGATACTACTGCTCATAAAATACAGCATGTAGGGCTTAGAGATAATACAAATAACATCCTGGCCTTGTCCTTTGATGAATTTGAGTGTTAAAAATAGATGGTTGTCCGTGAGCTTCCACCTCCATGTTTGCCAGGGATTGGTATATTTTCCCCCGAGACCGCTATATCCGGGCCCTTTCAGCACCATCTTGCTGGCATATGATATAGTGTCTATGTTTGGTGACTGATTGTGGGATGGATCCCTGGCAGCCGCAGTCGTTGGGACACAGGGTTCCCAAGGAAAAAGGAGCTAGAGAAAGTACCCAAGGAGCTGAAGGGGTCTTCAACCCTATAGGTGGAAGAATAACCATGAACTAACTAGTACCCCCTGGGCTCGTGTCTCTAGCTGCATATATAGAAGAGGATGGCCTAGTTGGCCATCAGTGGGAAGAGAGGCCCCTTGGTTATGCAGACTTTATATGC